>ML789255.1:145348-166378 GCA_009831015.1 Picea engelmannii
CTTAGCTTAGAGGGAAGCTCAACGAGCCCCTTGTATAAATCTTTGTACTGTTTCCCAAGAGAGGTAGAGTTGTAGGTTGATGATATTCGAGACTCAATCGCGGTCCGGACTCACATATTGTAAATGGACATTCCACCATTAATACAAAGTAACATATTTTCATGTTTGTCAATTTCTGTGTAATGGATTTTTAGTTGTGAATGTTGTTCATATGTGTTTATGTTGTAGATGTATGTTAGAATTTTTTTGTAGGGATAGGGATATAATCCTCTATCTGTGAGTGCATCGAATTAGTTCTAGTTCTCTAGGCTAAGTGCAAGGAGTGCATGACAAAGAGTTAAAACTCTGTGAGTCGACGCAAGGAGTGCGTATCTAAACTCATTCGAGTCAAAGGAGAAGTGACCAGGAGGAACACCAAAATAATTCACAGACTCAAGGGGGAATTTCAAGGTTGTTGAATACCTTGGAAAGAAATTCCACCTGGAAGAAAGCGTAGCACAAAGTTACTGAAAACTCGGTAAGACTTTGCCAGGAGGGCATCGAGTAAGTGAAAACGCGCATAGAACTAGCACATTTTGGAGTGTTGGAGACAGTGAGAGAACCCCAGGGTTGCTGAAAACTCCGAGGAAGGAAGGCTTTACAAGTGTGCGTTGAGCAAGGAAAGGAGATGCCTTAATAATATAAGCATGAAAGAGTTTCAAGAAGAAGCCATATGAAGGCTTAGGTGGGTGCAAGCATAAAGTAAGTTCTCCTTACAATCTCAGGAGGAGGAGTGTTAAGTTACCAGGAGGGCACTGGAAATTCTGTGGGAGGATACAGTAGAGCTGAGAAACTAGAAGGTATCAAGCCAATAAAATTCATGGGAGAACTAGCACAAGAACTCTACAAGGGTGCATAAACGAGCTAAGAACAGTCTAAGTCTCGGGCATAATTAGTGCTAAGTGTACAAGGGGAGTGAGAACTTGCTGAAGTCCTGAAGGTAGGGAAATTTTCCATCGTCAGGAGGAGAGAGGTGGTGAAAGATCAGGAGATCCAGAAGTTAGAGATCTGGGAGTTTTTCCAAGAGAAAACATAAATCTTCATGAAGTCGTGAAGAGCATTTTGAACCTAGACTGATGGATTTGGAAGGGAGGCGTGGAAGCGATCTTCACTATTTAGAGGAGTAGTACTACGGGATATATCATAGGAGGACAACAAGAGACTCCCGAAGGCCAGAGTATGAATAGATCGCAGTCGTCGATCTAAAGGAGGAATGGGGACCATTGATCCTTGCGTAAATAGAGTTCGTCGACTCRGAGTTCARAAACATAGGAGTAGGCTATTGCGGAAAGAGTCGAAGCCCGAAGCCCTAAGTGGAAAATGGTTGACCTGATTTCATAGCCTGTGGTTGCATAGAGGAGAAAGAGTCTAGTGCAATACTAACACTCATGAATTGGTGTCTCCAAGAATAAAAAAGTGGAGTTGTAAGTGATCCAAACTTACATGTGACATCAAGGGGACTTGTGTGAGTGTGTAAATCGCTCAGGGTTAATTGAAGGCCTGAAGAACCAATTCGGTTCGAGGAATTAGAATATCCAAGACTGGGAGGTCATGGGATCCCCAATAAAGAAGGGGGGTTGTCGTCACATAAAAATGATAAATACTTGAAAATTTTATTTTCTTCTTCACTTACAATATTCTTTTAATTTCTAAGCATTTAACTTGATAAACCACAAGGTTAGGATAGTCGATAATTGATGGGGAAAATGAAACTACCTATAAAAAATTATAAATAAGTTAGATGCTAATTAAAACTTGTAAATTTTGATGTGTCATGTGATTTATAGTTCTGATAGTGGTATTGAGTCTAAGAGTCACACTTGTAACAACACTAACAATGTGATTCACTTTACTCAACAATGTACTAGGAACATGGCTTTGTCGCACAAGATTTGAATGGTAAGACCTATGTGAACAACGCCATAATCAAAGATAACCCAACTCAAACAAACAAACAAAAAGGCATTCACAGTGGCACAAAAAGATAAGAAATTCAAAAATTCAAATTCTAAAGACCATGGCATTTTCAGCTAATTTCCAAGGAAAAGAAGAAGCTAAAAGGAAGTTGTAGACTACTAGAGACTATAAATGAATCCTAGAAACAACTCGGAGTTGGATTAATATATCAAACTATCTAATGTATTCACCATTCTTCTATAGGGGTTTTCATGCATGGGAGTGCTTAAAAATATCTCTTAGTCATTTGTTGCAACATGAAATAGACAACAGAAGTTAAGTTGAAATTAACATAACTAGTGACACTATCCTCTGGCATATATAATAGCTACAAAAGAATTAAACAATGGATTCAATGATTTAAATAACATTCAAACAACATTTTTTGTGGGAAAACGTAAAACTAATTCATTCCAATGGAAAATAAAATAAATCATGCATTATATCACTTGGGAAGAGAGCTTGTAGCAAGTCATCTATAGTCTTCTCCATGAGAGGGTCCTTTTAACCTCTAATTAGACTCAATCTCTGGTGTAAATTTGACCATCCTTTCTCCTTGTGAATGGTCACTTTGTAGGGAAAATGAACAAGTTGAGGGAAAGAAAGCTAGATACAAGTGAGTGGAGTCAATGTAGTCACTCTTTGGCACTAGTTCTTGAGAATAACCTTTCTCTTGATTTATTTTTCTAAATGGTTGGCCATGGATTCTACTTATAATCTGAACTAAAACCTCAATTTAAATTGGTTCCCATGTGAATGATCCCTCTTCAGTGATTCACATTGATGTGCATGATTAGACCTAAAGGTGGGCACAAGGACCAAGTGTTAATGATATTGGAGGCGCACGTTGTTCTGTCCACAACCACTTCACTTATTTAGGGTGTCCTTGGGAAATTGTGAGTGGAAAAGTTACTAAATTTTCATATTTACAGGGGTCATAAAACTATCAAAACTTTTTCAATGTGATTGATGAGAGTATTGAGGGATATATCCTACAATTTTGCAAATGGTCAACTAAAGGTTTGACTTTTATTAGTGGTGTATAAATAGCATGTAGATCATATCTTTCATTGCATTATGTGTGTTATATGTGGGTTTTCAATGCTTTAAAGTAAAATCATTTAAATGTCAAAGGTGATTGAAATTAGGGTGATAACAAATATCATGAACACAGAGGAATGTCAATGAGTCCATCAATGTTAATATCAATACATCTTTCCTCTCCAAAATATAACCCAATTTTATCAATGTAAATGACAAAAAGAGTGGAAGAAAGGGGCACCCTTACTTAACACCAATATTACACTTGATATCAATTAACCACCCATTATCACACTACATCTTAGCAATAACCTTTTCCTAGAGCAGTTAGAACTCAAGAGGGTTACCAATTTCATCCTAACATTTCCAATTCTTGGGTCTAGGAACAATGTCAAATGTCAAAGGCTTCCCTTTAATTATTGTCCTCAAGCCACAAACTAATTTTTATTTCAAGAATTATGTCAAATAATTCTAAAACTGGATTCTCATTTCTTGACACGTAATAAAAATAAACTATTCATGGAAATGACATCTCTAATAAACTCAAAAAATGTGAAAAGCAAAGGGAGCTAAGTTTAACCAAATACCCAACAACATTGACACAACCCATTGAGCTAATCCCTTAGACTAACTTGTTTTGTTAATACTAACAAGTGTTGCATGGCAGCGTAGTCCCTGCCATGTTGGAATGGGAATAAATGCACGTTGAAGTACATGTGGTATCTATGCAGAGGATGACTTTGGCCACTGGATTCAAATATAATAGACCCATCATAGTTGAAGGAATTTTTTTTTTTAGCATTTCAAAATTAGTTTTCTTTGAAATTTATCAAATATGAAAAAGGGCCAGGAAACACACACATTAAACATTCAAATATAACAAACACAATTTATTGACATCCAACATAGTTTTCTTTGAAATTTATCAAAAATTGATAATGTTTGTTACATATTTCTGGAATCTGTTCCATATTTATGGAAATTTAAATGTGTTTGTCATATAGACTGGGATTGGGGCTCCCATGGACCATAAAAAGAAATAAGTTCAATAATTAGGACTGCAGAAAAAAGAACCGCGCGACGGTAGAGAGGAAGACCTGAAAAGAAGAAATTGGAAGTTATGAGCCTTTGGTTAGAGATATCTATTTAAAGAGGTAGAATAACTGGATTGATAAAGAAAACAAGATGACATCAATATAGACTTACTATGAATCCGATGCGGTTTTTTGTTGTTGTCGTTGACGGTCGCTGGAATCGTGCCAACCGGTTGTTGCCCTTCCTTGATGAGGTTGTCCATTCTACGTTGGAACCATTCTTCAATGTAGCTTCTCATGGGGGCCACGTTGATTTCGTCTTGGATTTCTATGTCGAAAAGCTCGTTTTCTAATTTCTTTATATCCATAGAAATACTATGCATAGCCTGTTCAATTTCTTCATTGTGTGTTGCATAGTCCAATAGCCAGTTCTTGAGTTCATCTACACGATATTCAAGGATTCCATAAAACTTTTCTAAAGAAAACCCCTTTAAAATATCAAGTTGTTCATCGAAGGCTTCTTTGGTCATTGAAAAGGATTTGAGGACTAAGTTTAGGTCTTGAACCTCGGTGGTACTTCCGACAAAGTCTATTTGGGTCAGGTTTCTAAATAATTCTTCTTTTTCTGATATGGCTTGTTCACATGATTCAAAAATGAGCTGCAGGTTCTTAACTTTCTTTTGCCAGCATGCTTTTAATTTGTTGATTTGCTTTGGGGAGGGGAGATCCTCTTGTCTTCTTTTCAGATCTGAGTTGTTGATGGAGTGGTTGGTAAAAGGGGTTAACATCTGTTCATAGAAATGTTGATCATATTTTAAATTCGTTTGCAAATGTTCATGCAAATCATTTGACCTCTTTCGAAAGGAAGCTATATTTTTTGATGTTTGCCAGGCTTCAGTAAATAGCTGCATTATTTTCTTGATGTTGATCTCTACAAGGGCTCTACACGATGTGAGGAGGCTGGAGGATACTTTTAACTTGGCTGCAGGGGTAGTAGGAATGGTTTTTTCTAAAGGACTGGAAAACTTTGGGGTAGAAATGAAAGCCTCCTCAAATTCCTTGACGCGGTCTTTCAGTCTGGCATTCTTTGCTTCAATTTATCCAATGGAACCATCAAAAGAATCACCGATTACATGGTGAAATAGGGAGATTTGGGCCGACTGCATTTTCCTAAAGTTAATCTATGTACAATATTTTCCTTTCTTATTTGTTACATCTCTCTTTTCAATGACCAAGAGTTGGAGATTTCGTGAACCTACCAAAGCGAGGATCTAAAATAGGGTGACAAGGTCTCCCCAGAAGACGTGAGGACCCAGTGGTCAAATTGTATAGCTCAAAAAATTTGAATGACTAATGTGTAACATGGAAGAGGGGATGATGTCGGAGTCTGGTAGTCAATTTTTATATGGCGGAGGTCCGGGTGCCAATTCTTTTGTACCAGTGTGTTCAGTTGTCACTAGTAAGATCATAGTTAATGTATATTAGGAAGGATGTGAAGTTAGTGGGGATGGAAGGAAACGACAGATACTTTGAGACATTTGTGAACCCTCGTAGAGTGAAGCTTGCGAGTTCGAGGAGTCTGTGAAGGAACTGTAGATCACATAAGTTTTGAGTGCAAGATGTATATCATGGAACGAGAAGAAATCGAGTTCGTAAGAGCCAACCCGAAAACCGCGACCATAAAATTGGCTAAGTATGATAAGGAACAATGGTCAGTCAGATTCTTTATGTGAGGATATAGATGGAGATGAAGATATGTCAGCCCGCCAACCCTCGAACCCGCGATCATAGAAAGGCGAATAAGTATATAACCAGAAAGGGATAATGGACGGGAAGAAGAAAAGGGGAAAAGGGCTAAGTATCTCACAATAGAAAATCTACTTTTCGTTTATTAATGCCAATTTTTTTGAACCCCTGGTGAGTTCTCACTAGTAAAAGCATAAATTGCAGATCACAAAAGTTATTTGGCTACAAGATGTATATGACAAAAAAGGGGACATAAGTATTGGATACCGCAAACCCAGGACCTGGTGGCCAGATATTTATTCCAATAGTATTTATATTAATATATATAAATATATTATTTATGGTTCAAATGTAAATCATCTCCCAATTTGTAGGATGTTGTTCAGTTCACAAATTTCATTGAAATCATATAATTTTTTAGTGTAAGATGTATATAACGGAACAAGAAGCAATAGAGTTTGAAAGAACCAACCCGACAATTGGTACCATAAAATTGGCTAAGTATGGAAAGGAACAATGGCCGGTCAGATTCGTCATGTGAGGATATAGATGGAGATGAAGATATGTCAGCCCTTCAASCCTGGAACCTGCAATCATAGAAAGGTGACTAAGTATATAACCAACAAGCGATAATAGACGAGAAGAAGAAAAGGGGAAAAGGGCTAAGTATCTCACAAAAGAAAATCTATTGTTCCTTTATTGATGCCAATCTTTTCGAACCCCTAGTGAGTTCTCACTAGTAAATCATAAATTGCAGATCACAAAAGTTCTTTGGCTGCAAGATTTGTATGACGGAACATGGGACATAGGTGTTGGATACCGCAAATATGAGACCCGGTGGCTAGATAATTGGCTAATTTTTGGCCAAGAGAAAGCTTTTATATTTATTCCAAAAGTATTCATATTAGTATATATTAATATATTATTTCTAGTTCAAATGTAAATCATCTTCCAATTTGTAAGATGTTGTTCGGTTCGCAAATTTGTTGAAAACAATAAGCAATAGAAAAATAATATATATATATGACACACCATTTTTTTGTATATACACGAATATTATCAAATATAAGAAGCTTCAATATATGCAAGATATTTAATAGGAACATGACGTCAACACTTGAGTTGCCTTGTTGTAGTAGTCATTAATTCATTCTATTTATGGAACCCAAAGAATGAAAGTAGGATGGGTCCTCCAATTTCTTTCTTTAAGTATAGGGCGGGTGCCACATAAGTATGGCCTATGAAAAATTATTCTTCCATGTAAAATGTAAGGAACAAATAAAGTAGCCTTTATTTAAATCGAAGTACTGGAAAGCAGAAAGAAAAGCTTGTGATCCATGTTTAACGACACACAAAAAAAGGTACAAAATAAAATGAAAAGAAATACCACAGATTGGAAAACACCATTAAAAAAAACCCGCAAATATTCCATATTCAAATAAGATGGGTTACAAAATACAGCTGAGATTATTTTCCACAATGACTATGATTTGGCTTGTCGTCGACCAAAAAAAATATGTACAATATTGAAGCTTGTGGACAGTCTTCTTGACGATCAAATGCTTGATTCGTAAAAAAAAATGAGTTGAATATCAATTTCGAGTCTTGGACTTCATTGGTGTTTCCAACTAGATCTATCCCATCTTTTTGAATAGCTTGTCTCTTCTAGATATGGCCTACCTTCATTGGCTGGTTATTCACCATTTTATTATTTGTTAAGTGTTAATTTCCCTCTGCCATCGAAAACTTGGGGTTTAAGGTGCCTTCCTTGTAATGTTCCTGACCATTGTCATCCGAGACAACTTAGAAATGTGATTCAGGCCCAATTCAAAGTCGAGGGAGTCATTTTATATGATATCAACTTTGGGGGAAACAAATCCTGTTAGGAAACAAAAGTTGAGACAAAAATAAAATTCAAGTATGTTGTGACTATTATTCTGCCTATATTCGATCATCTGTTTGTTGAAAAGCCTGCCTGAAGATTTGTATGTTGAAATTATTTTTTTTATTACGGTAAATTGGAAGGGATGTCCAAGCTAGCTACAAAACATTCCTCTATTGAAGTACATAACTTCTTCCAGCAGCACAGGTCTGGAAAGTGTATCAAATGTTGTTGATCACATCAAAATATATCTTTTGTCGTATGGGTGGAAGACATGGCGACTCACAAAAAGTTCTAGTATGTTCAAAAGTGATGACAAATATTACTCCATGCCCGAATACACTCAGAAGGAAATTATAAAATTGAATACCAATGAACATGAGAAACTATGTGCATGTTTGAATCAACATTCTAAAATTACAGAACGTTTTATGCCAAAGTTGTAACAGAATTGACAGACATCCAGTTTCTATCTCAAATAGTGTTGAGTGACCTTTGGATGTAGTAACAGACTCGACATACAATCAAATTTCGATCACTACTAATACTAATGTCATGTGTAATAAGTTGTGATCCCAGGTTCCAGGTAGTTTCACCTCCAGGGACCCACATAGGCGGTGATCCCAGGCTCTGTTTAGCTTCGGCTTCAGACATCGACATTGGTGGTGGAAATGGGAACAATTCTACTGTCCGTAGTGAAACAATGTAGTGAACAAGAAGGGTTGTCATTGTCAAAGATCTTAAACTGCAGGATTGTCAGACTTGCAAAGAATATCGTCTTTAGTGTTTCTTTCTCACGAAATCTACAATCTTTCTTTGACTCCATAAATCTTTGGATGTTGGGAATCTTGTCCGATAATGACCTTGAAATTAGGTACATGTCAGACATCTATTATCTGACATTGCAGTGTTAATGCAATTTCCATAGTGGACAATGACTCAATTGCATTGGCACAAACAATACTAATTTTGTGATTAATTAACATCCTTGAAGGACGTGAATCCCAAACAATGACTAAAACTTTTTGAACAACCATCTGTTCAAAAAATACATTGTTCTATATTTTAAAAAATAAGAAATTTTATGGTTTGAACATTTTTTTCAAATATCGCATCAACTGCAATAGAAGAAATACATTTTCCTTATCCAAAGCAAGGGAAACAAAAAGAAGATTGACATTAGGTGGAAACAAATTTGGAAACACACCACTACATTAAGGTCTCTTCTAAAGAATGAAATAAAATGATTACATGAAGGTGGTAGTAAAAGGTGATTTTCAGAAACCAAATCATTACCTAAACATGCGAAACTTCTTGCAGAAGGTGGTAGTATAAAACTTAATCCTCGGAAAGTGTTGCAAAGTCCATAATCCAGAATTCCTTCCCATTAATTTTTTCTAGTTACATGTCGATGCAGGGACTAGAAAGTTTTGAGACCGTCGTTCCATGGTTATATACCCACCTTCAAGTAGGAGGGGAATATTCGTGTAAATAGGCCCAAGCCCATCGACCCAGATGCAATCATATGTGTAGGAGTAGTAAAATACAAAATGTGCAGTAGCGATAGACAGTTGATTGTATGTGGATTCTGTAACTACATCTAGAGGACAGTGAACAAAATTTGACAAAGAATATAGATTTCTGTCAAGTCTGTTACCACACCCATAAGTAGCTCAACAAACTTTGAAATAGAAACTTCTGTAATTTTAGTATGTCGTTTTAACCACCCATACAGTTTCTCTTACTCGAGACGATCCAAATCTATAATTTCCTTCTGAATACATTTGCGAATGGAGTAATATTTCTTGTCATTTTGTAATATTATAGACCATTTTGCAAGCCACAGTAATTGTGACTCCTTTGACAGAAGAGAACTTCTTGTGTGCTCTGCAGAATTTGATACACTTGCAAAATCTGTGCTGTTGGAAGAAACTATATACTTCAACGAAGGAGAATTTTGCAGGTGACCTGAAAATCCCTTCCAAATCCTAGCAAGAAAACAAAGAATATCAACAAACAAATCACCAGGCAGGCCTTTCAACTAACCAAAGCATCGAATACAAGGAGAACACCAATCAGAAGATACTTGTTTTTTTTTTTTTCCTGTCTGAGTTTCTATTGGCTAACAAAGTTTTTTTTTGTCTCGAAGCTCACGTCACATAAAACCATTCTCTCGTCTTTCAATTGGGCCTCAATGGAATCTCTAAGTTGTCTTATGATGCAGGAGAATCACTCCAAGCCAGCTACGCGCCATCCAGGCAACACATCAAGCGTGTGTTCAATAGAGAGGAGAGGTGCAACCCTCTCACTTTCAAATTTCAAATTTGAAAAAATGTATTTAATGATTGTAAGGCTGCTAGAGCCAAAGCCATGCCTTCAAGCATGATGTAGTTAATGATGCCTTTAATGGATGATAGCATGGGGATCTAACTCCAATTTGCATTAGATGGCCCATTCAATGTAATTCATTGTAATTAATGAGAGGTGGTGAGGATGGAGGGAAGCACTCAAGGAGCCCCCTTTTGTAAAAAAAATATTCTTTTGTTTTCAATAAGGATAGTTAGGAGGCAGACAAGAGGCATAGGGAGAATAAAAATATAGGAGAGGAGAGCCGAGACTCTGTTGCAGTCTGAGCTCACATTGTAAAGAGGCATCTCATGTTAATACAAACAGAGAAGTTTTTCCTACATGTTATTCTGTTTTTGATGATGAATGTCTTTACGTGTTTATGATATGTTGTAGATGTATGTTAGAGGTGCATTTACAGAGATAGATAGGTTTCCATATCTGTGAGTTCTTTGATTTCAGGTTTGGGTTCTTTGTGGCTTCATGTAAGAGGTTTCATGACAAAATACAGTCGGTTCTGTAAGCCAGTGCAAGGAATGCACTTCTGAATTCTGTGGAATTTCAGACAAAGATGTGCCAGGAGGGTGCACTAGCTAAATTCATTAACTCAAGGAATAATCCTCAGGGTTGCTGAGCACCCTGAAGGAAGAACTGTGTAGAGGAGAGAACAGAGAGGGAAGAAGCAGAATTGATGAGAATTATGTAAAGAATATGCCAGGAGGGCATCGAGCAAATGCACAGGATGCATTGAGGAGAACTCTATTTTGAGTTCAGTTAAAAAGACAGAGTCACTAAAGATTCTGGAGAACTCTGTCAGGTGGGAATTGAGTTGGTGTAAGTGCGCATAGAAGGAAATCTTATATGAGTTCAGAGAGAAGAGGAGTAGCAAGGAGAGACACTTACAGAGTTACTGGATACTCTGTTTGTTCAACAAGGAGTGCTTGAGTAGGAGGTTGCCAGGAGGGCACCAAATTCCTCTTTGAAAGGAGAGAAAAGGGTTGAGTTCCTTAGAGGTTCAAGTTCTGAAGCTCAGAACGGATAACACAGTTGTGTGCAGGGACCCTGCAAGGAGTGCAGAGGTCAAGAAACCTTTTGAGGTTTCAGAGTGAACAAAGCTCAGGAGGAACAACGTTCCTAGAATGCAGGTGAGTTCATCAAAATCAGATCTAGCTCAAAGAGGAAGCAAAGGTCGAGGCCTTTGAAACTTTGAAAATCTTCCAAGAGGAAGGGAAGAAGTGCAACACTCAGGAAGTAGTAACAGCTATCGTTGGATCAATAGCGTCGATAACCGCTGATCACAAGATCAAGGAAAACTACGTGGAGGTTAAACCCATAAAGGTGATGTAGTGGAAGAGTGGAAATGGACAGTAGAGATGCTTCGTGGAAGAAGTGCAAAATGCAGTGATCTGTTGGATGTGCAGGAGAAGGAGATAAAACGGACGACGGGAACACTTTATGGAGAAGTGTCCAAAATCTCGTGGACCATTAGATCTCATAGATTTGTGAGAAGGTTAAGGTTGAGTGCCTTTTCGCATTTCGGTGTTTCACCATTTCAGAATTCGACATTTCAGTAATTTTGATGACAAGGAGTCGGGACACTTTGGGTTGAAAACCCCGAAGTCGCGAAACACAGTGTGTTCTTGGAGCAGGGTGTGGTCCCGGAGTAAGCAGCCATTTCGGCATTTCAGAGTTCGGGGTTTGGAGCGGAAAGTGATTTGGGAATCATTGCATCGTGAACTTCCGGTTCACGAAACTGTTAAGGGATCTGGACCGTTTGATCCAACTCATTGAGAGTCGTTGGATCTTGTATGCGAATTTCCATTTCGGGATAACTCTGCTAGGTGGGCATTGAGTTGGTGTAAGTGCGCAGAGAAGGAACTCTTGTCTGAGTTTAGAGAGAAGAGGAGCAACAAGGAGAGACACTTACAGAGTTACTGGATACTCTATTTGTTCAGCAAGGAGTGCTTGAGCAGGAGGTTGCCAAGACGACACCAAATTCCTCTTTGAAAGGAGAGAAAAGGGATGAGTTCCTTAGAGGTTCAAGTTCTGAAGCTCAGAATGGATAACACAGTTGTGTGTAGGGACCCTGCAAGGAGTGCAGAGGTCGAGAAACCTTTTGAGGTTTCAGAGTGAACAAAGCTCAGGAGGAACAACATTCCTAGAATGCAGCCGAGTTCATCAAAATTAGATCAAGCTCAAAGAGGAAGCAAAGGCCGAGGCCTTTGAAACTTTGAAAATATTCCAAGAGGAAGGGAAGAAGCGCAATGTTCAGGAAGTAGTAACAACTACCATTGGATCAATAGCATAGATAACAGTTGATCACAAGATTAGGGAAAACTACACGGAGGTTAAACCCATAGAGGTGGCATAGTGGAAGAGTGGAAACGAACGGTGGAGATGCTTCGTGGAAGAAGTGATAAATTTCGTGAGTTGTTGAATGCACAGGAGAAGGATATAAAAAGGACAACGGGAACACTTCATGGAGAAGTGCTAAAAATCTCGTGGACCGTCAGATCTCACAGATCTGTGAGAAGGTTAAGGCTGAGTACCTTTTCGCATTTCGGTATTTCGGCATTTCGGAATTCGACATTTCGACAATTCCGATGACAAGGAGTCGGGACACTCTGGGTTGAAAACTCTGAAGATGCAAAACATGACATGTTCTTGGAGCATGGTGTGGTCCCGGAGGAAGAGGCCATTTCGAAATTTCGACATTTCAGAGTTCGGGGTTTGGAGCGGCAAGTGATTTGGAAATCAATGCATCGTGAACTTCTGGTTCACGGAACTCCGAAAGGATCTGGACCATTTGATCCAACTCATCGAGAGTTGTTGGATCTCGTGTGTGACTTCCCATTTTGGGAATTTGGGGATTCAGACACTGGGGATTCGAAAGAAAGAGAACAAGGGGGGAACACTTGCATCGTGGTTTCCTGAATCACGAAAGTCGATAGCACTTTGTCGTTAAGTCTTTTCGGCATTTCGAGACCCAAATGTTTGACAGACCAGGAGTCGAGAGACTTGGAGCCCCAACTCATGATATCGCGAAATCCAGAAAGCATTCGGAGAATTAGCATGTGCCAGAGCTGTTGAGCCCATTTCAACATTTTGGCATTTCAGGGTTCAAAAGGTAGAGGAGGCAGTGGTTTGGGCCACTGCATTTCAAACTCCCGGTTACCAAAATCCCGATATGGCCACAACGTCGTGGTCGCGTGGAGGTGAAGCTCACACTTAGTGCTTGTTTGCACTAGTGGGGTTTCCGAAGGACTTGTGGATTGGATTCGTGGGGCTCTAGTGAGGGCCCTAAAGAACTATTTCGTTTTTTCGGATTCAAAGAAGAGTGATCATGTGAAGATCTTGGCCCGAGGGTCAGGGGTCTGCATCAAGTCAGTATCAAAGCCGATATTTTCGTTTGTAGACTTTAGGTGAAGGAGATAGTAGGTGAAGGAGGAGAAATTTTGGTAACATCAAGTGGTATCAGAGCCGATAATTTTTGTTGTTTGCAGATCGCAGACAAGAGGAGGATTGTGAAGAGATACAGTCTGATACCATCAAGTGGTATCAGAACCACTTTATTTCTATATACTGCAGGCATAAGGAGGAAGAGAAGGAAAATAAAAACACTATGATACACATAAAGTGGTATCAGAGCTTGATTTTGTCTGTATATTGCAGGAAGAGGGAGCTAGAGGAAAACGAGAAAACAAGGTGTTGAGTCTCTGTGGCGATTGTTTGCAGATGCGCAGTAGTCAACAAACAGTCAGGTCGACTATAGGAGATGCTGGAAGCACTCACGGTTGTAGAGTGACAACAACAATTTTTCCAGGAGGGAAGACAGGAACAGGAAGATGGCTATTGAAGGCCATGGACGTGGTCACAGGGAAGACTGGAAGCAGAAGAAAAATCCAGGGATGGATGAAGAGCTCATTGAGGTAAGGGAAAGAATGGAAGAGCTTGCACTGCAGGTGCAACAGAATGCAAAGACACATTAGGTGTATGAATGACCTCTGAGGAGGAAAGCAAAGTGGCCAGTCAAGAAATTGTTGGACAGAAGACAACAAAGGTTGTTAAGGAGGTTGTTGAGGTATGTGAAAAGCCATAGGCCCACAGAAGAGATGGTTCATGTGTGGGAACCAGAAGCTGGGAGAAATCTCAGTGATGATGATGAGGAGAGATCGAACAGATATCTCATAGAATGCCAAGTGGTCAGAGATGGACTTTCAAATTTCCAGGTGGACAATAGAAAGAGATCAAATGAAGGTCTCGTATACTACCAGGAGGGTGGTGCTGAAAGTTCAAATTGCCAGGAGGGCACTAATATGGGATCAGCAGATCTCATAGACTACCAGGTGGGCAACAAAAAATTCCCAAATTGCCAAGTGGGCAGGGGAAAAGAAGTGAGACTATCTGAAAGTCTCAGGGACTCAGGAGTGAGTTCAGGTCAACAAGGAGTGCTAAGAAGTGAAGATTCATGTGGCTTTGCAGACCATGTGAATGAAGATGATGAAAAGTTAAGAACTTTCCCCATCCAGAAGGAAGATCAGAAGAGAATTTTGATGATTGGAGGGATAAAGGTATTCCTAGCATATAGCCCAGTTGAGGCCAGCATGTGTTTTGTCAATGCAGCAACAACATAAGGACAACCAATTGTGACTGTCAAAGAGATGGAGCATATGTTAGAAGTTTCCCAAGGAAAATAAGGGGAGAACATAGTTAAGATGCTCACTCCATGGGAGAAGGAGTTAGAAATGTTAGAGGATTGGCTGAACAATCCAGAACCAGTAGATGACTGTCATGAGCAGACAGTCATGCAAATGTTAGAAGAGGATCATTCCGAGGAATTTCTCAAAAATTTAAGCCAGGGACCTGAACAGTTGATGGTGACTGCAATGCCGAGGCCTGGAGTAGCAGAAGATGAAGGAGAATTCCAGTCTGAGGAGCAGCTGGAGGAAGCTGGAATTCAACCAACACAAGGAGAAATGGTAGAAGGAATTCTGTCAAAGAAGGCGATTGAACAACAGTTCATTCAAGAAGATAAGACTGCAGAGATAGACTTTGCAGCAGAGTGGCAAGCTAAGACCACCGAGGAAGAAGATGGCATGGGAGATCTAGTTGATCTACCCGTTTGTAGGAAAGAAGAGCAGTGGAGCAGGATGCAAAAGAAGAGCCAGACATGGGAGCAACTGGACGAAGAGATTGAGGAGATTAGAAGGCTGATGTCGAGGTCAGGAGCATAAACTACCAGTGAGGAGTATTTGAGCAGAGGAGAACCTGCCATCGCAGTAGGGAAACAACAACAACAACAACGAAGTAGTTGAGCAGATGGATAGCTCCAGAGAACTGCTTGGGATCTAGGTGGATTTCAACAACGGTGTTGAGAAGTTCATGAGCAGGAGCTCATGATTTTTATAGCAGAGGAGTATGATGCAGGAGCATCACTCCAAGCCAACTACATGCCAACCAGCTAGCACATCAAGCGCATGTTCAATGGAGAAGAGAGGCGCAACCCTCTCACTTTCAAATTTCAAATTTGAAAAAATGTATTTAATGATTGTAAGGCTGGTAGAGCCAAAGCCATTCCTTCAAGCATGCTATAGTTAATGATGCATTTAATGGATGATAGCATGGGGATCTAACTCTGATTTGGATTAGATGGCCCATTCAATGTAATTCATTGTAATTAATGAGAGTTGGTGAGGATGGAGGGAAGCGCTTGAGGAGCCCCCTTTTGTAAAAAAGATCTTCTTTTGTTTTCAGTAAGGATAGTTAGGAGGCAGAGAAGAGGCATAGGGAGAATAGAGAGATAGGAGAGGAGAGTCGAGGCTCTATTGTAGTCCGAACTCACATTGTAAAGAGGCATCTCATGTTAATACAAATAGAGTAGTGTTTCCCGCATGCTATTCTGTGTTTGCTGATGAATGTCTTTATGTGTTTATGATATTTTGTAGATGTATGTTAGAGGTTCATTTTCAGGGATAGATAGATTTTCATATTTGTGAGTTCCTTGATTTTGGGTTTGAGTTCTTTGTGGCTTCATGCCATAGGTTGCATGACAGAATACAACGGGTTCTGTAAGCCAGTGCAAGGAGTGCACTTCTGAATTCTGTGGAATTTCAGACAGAGACATGTCAGGAGGGCGCACCAGTTGAAGTCATTAACTCAAGGAAGAATCCTCAGGGTTGTTGATCACCTTGAAGGAAGAACTGTGCAGAGGAGAGCACAAAGAGGGAAGAAGCAAAATTGTTGATAATTCTATAAAGACTCTGCCAGGAGGGCATCGAGCAAATGCACAGGATGCATTGAGGAGAAGTCTATTTTGAGTTCAGTGAAGAAGATAGAGTCATTGAAGATTCTGGAGGACTCTTCCAGGTGGGCATTGAGTTGGTGTAAGTGCACACAGAAGGAACTCTTGTCTGAGTTCAGAGAGAAGAGGAGTAGCAAGGAGAGACACTTACAGAGTTACTAGATACTCTGTTTGTTCAGCAAGGAGTGCTTGAGCAGGAGGTTTCCAAGAGGGAACCAAATTCCTCTTTGAAAGGAGAGAAAAGGGTTGAGTTCCTTAGAGGTTCAAGTTCTAAATATCAAAACAGATAGCACAATTGTGTGCAGGGACCCTGGAAGGAGTGCAAAGGTCGAGAAACCTTTTTAGGTTTCAGAATGAATAAATCTCAAAAGGAACAATGTTCCTAGAATGCAGGCAAGTTCATCAAAATCATATCGAGCTCAAAGAGGAACCAAAGGCAGAGGCCTTTGGAACTTTGAAAATCTTCCAAGAGGAAGGGAAGAAGCGCAATGCTCAGGAAGGAGTAACAACTACCATTGGATCAGTAGCGCAGATAACCGTTGATCACAAGATCAGGGAAAACTACGCGGAGGTTAAACCCATAGAGGTGGCGTAGTGGAAGAGCGGAAACATATGGTGGAGATGCTTCGTGGAAGAAGTGTGAAATGCCATGATCTGTTGGATGCACATGAGAAGGAGCTAAAACGGACGGCGGGAACACTTCATGGAGAAGTGTCGAAAATCTCGTGGACCGTCGAATCTCACAGATCTGTGAGAAGGTTAAGGTTGAGTGCCTTTTCGCATTTCGGTATTTCACCATTTAGGAATTCGGCATTTCAGTAATTCCAATGACAAGGAGTCAGGACACTCTGGGTTGAAAACCCCGAAGTCGTGAAACACGACGTGTTCTTGGAGCAGGGTGTGGTCCCAGAGGAAGCGGCCATTTCGACATTTTGGCATTTCGGAGTTCGGGGTTTGGAGCGGCAAGTGATTTTGGAATCAGTGCATCGTGAACTTCGGGTTCACAAAACTTCGAAAGGATCTGGACCATTTGATCCAACTCATCGAGAGTTGTTGGATCTCATATGCGAATTCCCATTTCGGGAGAACTCTGCCATGTGGGCATTGAGTTGGTGTCAGTGCACACAGAAGGAACTCTTGTCTGAGTTCAGAGAGAAGAGGAGCAACAAGGAGAGACACTTACATAGTTACTGGATACTCTGTTTGTTCAACAAGGAGTGCCTGAGTAGGAGGTTTCCAAGAGGGCACCAAATTTCTCTTTGAAAGGAGAGAAAAGGGCTGAGTTCCTTAGAGGTTCAAGTTCTGAAGCTAAGAATGGATAACACAGTTGTGTGCAGGGACCCTGCAAGGAGTGCAGAGGTCAAGAAACCTTTTGAGGTTTCAGAGTGAACAAAGCTCAGGAGGAACAACGTTCCTAGAATGTAGGCGAGTTCATCAAAATTAGATCGAGCTCAAAGAGGAAGCAAAGGCCGAGGCCTTTGAAACTTTGAAAATCTTCCAAGAGGAAGGGAAGAAGCACAATGTTCAGGAAGGAGTAACAACTACTGTTGGATCAGTAGCGCAGATAACCGCTAATCACAAGATCAGGGAAAACTACGTGGAGGTTAAACCCATAGAGGTGGCATAGTGGAAGAGAGAAAACAGACGGTGGAGACGCTTCATGGAAGAAGTGTGAAACGTCGTGAGCTGTTGGATGTGTAGGAGAAGGAGCTAAAAAGGATGGTGGGAACACTTCATGGAGAAGTGTTGAAAATCTCTTGGACCGTAGGATCTCACAGATCTGTGAAAAGGTTAAGGCTGAGTGCCTTTTCGCATTTTGGTATTTCGACATTTTGGAATTCGACATTTCGACAATTCCAATGAAAAGGATTCGGGACATTCTAGGTTGAAAACCCCGAAGTTTTGAAACACGACGTGTTCTTGGAGCATGGTGTGGTCCCGGAGGAAGCAGCCATTTCAACATTTCGGCATTTCGGAGTTCGGGGTTTGGAGAGAAAAGTGATTTGGGAATCAGTGCATCATGAACTTCCAGTTCACGGAACTCCGAAAGGATCTGGAAAATTTGATCCAACTCATCGAGAGCCATTGGATGTCGTCTGGGAATTCCCATTTTGGGAATTTGGGGATTCAGACACCGGGGATTCGAAAGATAGAGAACAAGGGGGGAACACTTTCATCGCAGTTTCCCAAATCGCGAAAGCTGGTAGCACTCTGTCATTAAGTCTTTTCAGCATTTCAGGAGCCGGATGTTCGAGAGACTAGGAGTCAGGAGACTTGGAGCCCCAACTCGCGATATCGCGAAATCCTGAAAGCATTTGGAGAATTAGCATGAGCCAGATCCATTGAGCCCATTTTGGCATTTCGACATTTCAGGGTTCGGAAGGTAGAGGAGGTAGTGGTTTGGGCCGTTGCATTTCAAACTCCCAGTTACCAAAATCCCGATACAACCACAACATCGTGGTCGTGTGGAGGTGAAGCTTGCACCTAGTGCTTGTTCGCACAGGTGGGGTTTCCGAAGGACCTGTGGATCGGATTTGTGGGGATCCAGTGAGGTCCCTAAAGAATTATTTCGGTTATGTGCATTCAAAGAAGAGAGATCATGTGCAGATCTTGGCCTGAGGGTCGGGGGTCTACATCAATTGGGTATCAGAGCCGATATTTTCGTCTGTAGACTTCAGGCAAAGGAGACAGCAGGTGAAGGAGGAGAAATTCTGGTAACATCAAGTGGTATCAGAGTCGATTTTTGTTTTTGTTTGCAGATCACAGAAAAGAGGAGGATTGTGAAGAGATACACTCTGATACCATCAAGTGGTATCATAGCCACTTTATGTCTGTATACTGCGGAAGATGGAGGCAGAGAAGGAAAATAAAAGCACTCCAATACACATAAAGTGGCATCAGAGCCTGATTTTGTCTGTATATTGCAGGCATAGGGAGCCAGAGGAAAATAAGAATACAGAGTGTTGAGGCTCTATGGTGATTGTTCGCAGATGTGAAGAAGTCAATAGACAGTCAGGTCGACTGTAGGAGATGCTGGAAGCACTCACAGTTGTAGAGTGACAGCAACAAGTTTTCCAAGAGGGTAGACAAGAACATGAAGATGGCTATTGAAGGCCATGGATGTGGTCACAGGGAAGACCGCAAGCAGAAGAAAAATCCAGGGATGGATGAAGACCTCGATGAGGTAAGGGAGAGAATGGAAGAGCTTGCACTACGGGTGTAGCAGAATGCAAAGACACATTGGGTGTATGAATGGCCTATGAGGAGGAAAGAAAAGTGGCCAGTCAAGAAATTGTTGGCCAGAAGTCAACAAAGGATGTTAAGGAGGTGGTTGAGTGTAATGATCCCAATCCATTATGCAAGGATCATCACGATTTTGGTGTCTCTTTAAAACCTTTTCCTGGTTGTGGTATTTCGTCAAACAATTTGCTGATATATTTGTTTAGATGTGTTTATATGTGTGTATGCAACAAATAATAGGAAGAGATAACCATGGAACATACCTCAACCATATGCAATAAGATAGACAAGCCAAAACATCTCAATTCTTCTTTATTCATAAAATAGAGAAACCTGCTACAATGAAGATGTCGATCTAGAATGCTCAACAGATGGCCAAGAAGGTAGACAATAGATAAGAGCTGCTACAAATTGCTCTCGCTCATACAAAAGATGCCTCCAAAGGCTGAATAAGAAATGAAGATCAATACAAGCAGATCTGAATGCCAAACTCTCCAGCTGAAGAATGCCACGCTCCAATAGAAGGTTGAAACCCTCAATAACTTGGCCCTACTGCCAAAAGTGTCCACTCACCCTAAGAAATATGCCAATTGATAGATCGGGTGATGGTAATAACAACCCAGGTGCCCGAATCTCCAAGATCCCTCTCAATCTTTGTAGATATGAAATCCCCCACTGAATGGTGCGCCCCACTGGATGACTGGAGCCCTAGATAATTCGGCCCTGCTGAAGGAGGCCTCCAAATGCTCTAAAAATCTCCAGAAATATAGATCGGGACACTGCAAGTAACTAGGTGAAGTCTCAGGGTCCGATCTGAAGTGTAACCCCTCCAAACGGACTAGATCTGGATCTCAAAAACACCCTCCTTCTCTTCAATTCGTCCCACTGCTCAAGAAATAATCTGAGCCATAAAACTATCTCAGAAAGCACTAGGTCTGATGTCCAAGGCCCTGCAATGAAAACCCAAGTGATATAATCCTCAACGGCCCGACCAATCTCCTACAGTGAATCCCTCTCCAAAGATGGTGCACCCCTCTTGCTGGAAACCATCAACTGATGCACCCTCTCTATATCTGCACATGAAACTGATGTAGAATCCTCATGCAACTGAGTAGATATGGAACTAGAATGGTGTGGGAGAGTATTGCATCTCCGAGACCAATCTTGGGACAAGATAGGTGGAATCTTTCACCACCAAATCGTCCTCTAGGGTTTGTTATGTCAAAACCCTCAAAACCCCCAAGAGACGGGCTCACTAACTAAAGCCAGATATCAAAATAAGATCATACATGAATGAATGATAAGAGGCCCTTGCCTTTCCTTTATACTTTTGGCTCACCTTGTCCCTCCAAAGTGACTTTCATTTTATTAATATTTAATTAATTAATTAAATCACTTTAATTAATTAATTAACCTTTTTACCTTTGAAAAGCTCTTTATCTCTC
>ML789255.1:207922-219450 GCA_009831015.1 Picea engelmannii
ATGTGTAGGGCAGTTTGTGATGGAGTGGAATGTCTATCATGAAGTAAGATGGTTGACGTGTATTTACTTGCTCAACATTCATACTTTCAGGAATCATACATAGGCATGTCCATACAAGCTAAATTCTCTTTCATATTTATTTATGATCGACCAATGTCATATTAAGGATTTTGAGTCAGTGGGATGATAAAAAACAATATAAGTTTTTGGTTTGATATTGGAATTGGAATTGTTTTTATAATATCCATACAAGCTAAATGTTCTTTCATATTTATTTATGATCGACCAATGTCATATTAAGGATTTTGAGTCAGTGGGATGATAACAAACAATATAAGTTTTTGGTTTGATATTGGAATTGGAATTGTTTTTATAATGATAGAGTAATATCTAAAATTATGTTTAATTGGTTATTAGTTTGTTTTTTTTTTCTTAAAAGTAAGGAAGTCTGAAAATATTCCAATAATCACCAAAAACATATTATAGTAATGACATTATGCTCCCTAAGGCACCAACATAATGAATCATTCCACATTGACTATCTTTTTGTCCATTAACAATTAAGTAATAATAAGTTTTGAGACCAATCATTTCACATTGACTATCATTTTGTCTATTAACAACTCTGCCACCTTCCTAAAAACAACACTGATTAAAATACCCATAATATATTGCATAATTATTATTATAAAATACCCACAATATATTGCATAATTATTATTATTAACCTTCCTAAAAACAACACTGATTAAAATATCCATAATATATTTTATAATTATTATTATAAAATACCCACAATATATTGCATAATTATTATTATTATTAATTAATGATTTTGAGACCAATCATTTCACATTGACTATCATTTTGTCTATTAACAACTCTGCCACCTTCCTAAAAACAACATAATATATTGCATAATTATTATTATAAAATACGCACAATATATTGCATAATTATTATTATTAATTAATGATTTTGAGACCAATCATTTCACATTGACTATCATTTTGTCTATTAACAACTCTGCCACCTTCCTAAAAACAACATTGATTAAAATACCCACAATATATTGCATAATTATTACTATTAATTAATAATTTTACTGATTTTATTTTATGGACAGAAGTTTTTCTATATTTCATTTAAGTCAATCACAAAATAAATATCAAATAAAACCTATACTAATTTAATGCTGCATCACAACCAATCGACTTAAACTTCAATTCTAACTATTCATAAAGATCTTGGAAGTGAAAATGCATCATTAAAATACTACATAAAGCGTTATCAAAACGCATGCTTTCCCCTCTTGATGATAATGCATTAGTTCATCTTAATCTTAATATCAGTGCATTACTAATTGTTTATACAGGTTTGTCACTTTTAAGACACGCACAACCAGGTAACACATGTGCCTCTAGGCATCTCGAAGTCAGAATGGATGAGTCTTCCGGATAGTCGAATACAAACAAAAATGTCAATTTGGAAGATTGGGTGTGAAGAAATCAATCTCCAAAGTAGGGAGCCAAGTCGACTCAAATGGGCCGGCATTGAGCATTGGCGTGAAGAAGTTGAAAAAGATGGGCAGGGAGCATGCTAGGCAAGTAACAAGATTTGAATGATAAAGAAAATAAAATCAAGAACAAATTACATACAACATCAAATATATAATTTGATGTAATGATTTATGTGGAAATTCAATACCTAAAAAAATTATGGGGTAGTGATAATAGATATTTTTATTATTTAAGGAAGAATTATAATAGTCAATCACCACCCTCTCATATTTTTATGGGTATGCTTGTATATGTAGCATCTATCAAACATTTAGACAAATTGATTACAATATGATCCACTAGTTACACAAACTCTTCATTGTAGTGTGTATGCATGCACATTCTATTTTAAAATGATTTTTTGTGCATGCAAGTTTTCAACCATCTCTACCTTGGCAACAACTTACCTCATATATCATGCCCAAATTTATTCATCACCTCTATAAACTAGACACACTGCTCCACCTCAAACTTTGCATTCGAAAAACTTTGACCAAATACGACCAAGTCAACCCAAGTGAACATTTTCAACTCACCTCCTAGACAATGCTCCACCTTAACATGAACACCAAGTCCACCAAGTAAGCCTTCACCTCTTAGGTCCATTTACAATCGAGTTCACCGAGCCTTTTATATGCTTCATTACATGCAATCCATGGACACAATACCACATGTTATCAAGGTTAACCCAACATAGATATCCCCCCACATGAAATCTACCTAAATCTATGTCTAGACTTTTCATAGGTTCTCATTTGCATGCAATTAATAATTTTTACAACTCCAAGGTAAATAAGATATTTTTTTCATTCATAGTGCCTCAACCATCACCGCCATGCAACTTCTAAGTGAACACAAGTGGTGAGACACAATACATAGATAAAACTTCATCAACCATACATGAACTTGAACTTTCACCATTAGCACAAAATACAACCTGTGCCAGAGTAATAAACCATGTCTGAGGCGGTTCCACTCCACTCGGCTCTGTACGGTTAACCTGCTCTGCTATCCAACGACCAAATTGTCTTCTACTTCGCTCTATGATCCTTCAACTTTGAGCTCTGATACCACTTGTTAGGAACTAGAAGCATAAATGTAACAAGATTTTAATAGCAAATAAAATAAAATCAAGAACAAACCAGAAACAAGAACAAACACACAATTTGATACAATGATTTACGTGAAAAAAAACACAAGGAAATGATAATTTATTTTTATTATTCAAGAGAGAATTACAACATACAACCATCCTCTCCTCTCTTCCCACACACTATGTTACACTACATTGTTACTTGCTCACCTCACCTCTATGAGTATGCTTGTATATGTAGCATTTATCAAATATTTTTATTATTCAAGGGAGAATATGATTCTATATGTATTTCTATATGCTTATATTTTTGCATGCAACCCCATGGAAAATCAATTGACACTTTAAATCACTCAATCGCAGAGATATTGAATATGCCATTAAAAATTCATACAAATCATTCCTCAAAGCTTTGTTGGAATTGATGACAACGAATTTCTTCCTTGAATAGTTTTCATATACTACTATTTTGCGATTGGTTGTAACTAAATTAGACCAAGGATAGGAGTGAATTAAATAATCATTCTCTTTTGTAATTTTTATAAATTAAGTATGCCCGTAGAGGCTGTTAGATATGAGGAGAATGAACCTACTGTAACTCTCCATTTTATGAACAATAAGACAATCAATACCTTCTTGGTGGACGTAACTCAACGTTTGGGAGAACCATGTAAATATTTGAGTTATATGTGTGATCTCTTATGTATTGTTTCCACTACGTTTTAGTGTTATGTTCTGTATTGTTTTCACTGTGTGATCTGGTCTTTGGTGGCTCCACGATTAAGAATTGGTATCAAAGGGGTCGTTGATGAGAAGGTACTGGAGGGAGTGTCGTTCTTTAATGGCAGCATGGATCTTATAGAGGGAGCATTGTTTCCAAGTCAACGCTTGGCGCCCCTAGTGAAGGGAACGCCAATCTCCCTCTGGACTCATGGAATTTTGAGATTTACACATCAACGCTGGGTCTTTATACTTAGAGAACGCCAATCTTATGAAATATTCATAGAGCGCACTGGATATGAATTGTTAATCATCTTCCAATATCAAATATTTGATAAGAGGTGTGAATAGTTTGCATGGTATGATACCCGATCACCATAAACTCCTATGTGGATATTTGTGGTATGTGGCTCTTTGTGGTATGTTAAAGAGATGCATTAGAACTCCTATGGAATTAAATATTAATTTTTAAAGAGTTGAAATTTTGTGGATTTGGTAAAAGGTGTAATTAAGGTATACAACATATTTTCTTTAAATATTTTTAAAACCTTTTTACCACTAGTTTTGGGTTCAATATTTAAGTATAAGATTATTTTTTATATAAAGGGTTTGGTTTTATAAGCAGTGGTTTTGGAGTGTTTTCTTCTGCTAATGGAGAAAAATTAGAGTACTAAATTCGAAATCGAGAAGTTTAATGGCAAGAACAATTTCGAGATCTGGAAGGTTAAGATGTATGATCTTCTTGTGCAACAAGGCGTGGTGAAGGCGCTTTCGGGAAAAGCAAAGCAAACTGCGATCATAACAGATGAAGACTAGGATGAGATCAATGTGAGAGAATCGAGTTCCATACACTTGTGTTTGGCCGATGATGTTTTTTTCAACATTGTTGCGGAGAAGACAACACTCACTTTATGGATGAAGATGGAAATCTTGTATATGACAAAATCCTTGACGAACAKGATCTTCCTGAAAAAGAAATTGTACAGTTTGCGCATTAAGGAAGGTACGAAAATARATGATCATTTAAATACTTTAAATACTCTCTTAGTTCAGTTGACTAGCATGGGAGTAAAATTCGATTCTAAAGACAAGGCAATTACATTATTGTGTTCTTTTCCCATGTCATGGGACCACTTTGTTACCTCTATTAGTTTTAGTAAAACAAAAAGTATCGAGTTTGATGTTATTGTTGGATCACTATTGTCTGAGAAAACAAGGAAGAAAACAAATTCAAAAACCTCTACTTCTGAGGCGATGATGGTCAGAGGAAGACCTAAATAAAGATGACAGGGTTAGAGGGATTTCTCTCAGTCAAAGTCGAAGGGAAAAAAGAGCAAGCTTATGTGTTGGTTTTGTGGCAAATCAGGACACCTGAAGAAAGAATGTTGGAAGTGACAACAATCCTCCAAAGACGACCCTCCAAAAGAAATTAAGGAAGTGAACACAACTGAAACAACTTCGGTAACAGGTTCAGGTATGAATGATGAAGTTTTATCAATTAGTATTGGTTCACGTCATGATCAACAATGGTTATTAGATTTTTGTGCTTCAAATCACATGTGTCTTCATGGACACTGGTTTGTTACTTACCTGTCTATAGATGATGGAATAGTTTACATGGGAAATGATAACTCGTGTAAATTTGTGGGAATTGGTAGCATTCGAACTAAAATGTTTGATGGAACTGTTAAAATACTAACTGATGTGAGACATGTACCTGAGATTAGAAAGAACCTAATTTCTTTGGGAGTCTTAGACACAGGAGGATATAAGAGTATTGTTCAAGGTGGATTTATGAAAGTCTACAAAGGAATCCTACTGGTTATGAAAGCGAATAAGGTTGGTAACTTATTTCTGTTAGAAGGAAGAACCGAGTCAGATCATGCGACAACGATATCTGAGAATGACAGTGATTTTGTTCGACTATGGCATCAGCGGTTGGGCCATATGAGAAAGCAAGGATTAAAGGTATTAACTGATCGCAAGTTACTTCCTAGTCTAAAGTCTTTAAAGTTAGATTTTTGCAAGCACTGTATCTATGGAAAATAGAATAGGCAGAAATTTAAAACCAGAAGACACACTAGTGAGGGAATCCTTGACTATATCCATTCTGATGTTCAGGGACCATCCCCTACTATTTCGTATGGAGGATCATCATATTTTGTAGATGATTTCTCTAGGAAGGTGTGGATCTATATGTTGAAAAGAAAGGCTGATGTGTTTACTATTTTCAAGCAGCATAGAGATTTAGTGGAAAAGAGCACTGGTAGGTCCATTAAATGTTTAAGAATTGATAATGGTGGTGAATTTACATCAATGGAATTTGAGAACTATTGCAAGGAGTTTGGGATTGATAGGAATAAAACCACTACCTATAATCCTCAACAAAATGTAGTTGTTGAACGCATGAACATGACCCTTCTAGAAAGAGCAAGGAGTATGCTAAGTAATGCCAACTTGCACTAGGAACTCTGGGAAGAAGCAGTAACTACAACTTGTTATCTAGTGAATCAATCACCATAAACAACAATAGAGTGCAATATTCCTGAAGAGGTATGGAAAAGTCACCCTTGTAATTATTCTAATCTTAAAGTTTTTGGTTGTGAAGCCTATGCTCTAATTCTGAAACATCAAGGTTATAAACTAGATCCAAAATAAAAAAGTCTTATCTTTGTTGGATGTGGTGATGGTATTAAGGGGTACAGGTTGTGGGATCCTACTTCCCACAAGATCACCATTAGTAGATATGTAATATTTAATGAATCATCACTCATTAAATCATATGTAAATGTTCAAATGAAACATGAAGAAGTACCTAAGTATCAATAGATTCAGTTTGAAACCAATTCAAATACAGATGAAAGTGAACATGAACAAGTTTCTGAAGATGTTCATGAAGAGATTCCTCCAGAAGAAGACATGGTTGATGATAACAATCAACAGAATGTGGATGAGCCACAAATTTCCCTAAGGAGGTCTATGTGGGTTAGAAATCCTCCAAGAAGGTATGACGATTTTTTTTCATCAGTTTCTTTAAGTACTAATGATGATGAACCTTCGTGCTATCAGGAATTTGTGAAGGGTTCTAATAGTGATAAATTGAAAGAAGCAATGAAGGATGAAATGAAGGAATTAGAGAGGAATCCCACATGGGACCTGATAGAACTTCCAAGAGACAGGAAAATTGTAGGTTGCAAGTGGGTCTACAAGCTGAAGAAAAGTGTTGATGATAAGGTAAAAAGGTACAAAGAAAGGCTGGTTGCAAAAGGATATTCTCAGAAAGAAGGTATTGACTTTCATGAGATTTTTTCACCAGTTGTTGAAATTGTTTCAATTCGAAGTATGTTAGAATTGGTTGCATTACTTGATTTGGAGTTGGAGCAGCTAGATGTTAAGACTGCTTTCTTACATGGAGATTTGGATGAGGATATTTACATGGAACAGCCTGAAGGGTTCATTCAGAATCGCAACAATAAATTTGTTTGCAGGCTCAAGAAATCATTGTATGGTCTGAGGTAGTTGCCCAGACAATGGTACAAGAAATTTGACTCTTTCATGATGAGCCAGAATTATACAAGGAGTGAGTATGATCATTGTGTTTACTTTAAGAAACTAAATAATGGCATATTTATTATCTTAGTATTGTATGTTGACGATATGCTTTTAGCAAGAAAAAACAGAACTAAGATCAACAAGTTAAAGGCTCAAATGGCTAGGACGTTTAATATGAAAGATCTAGGAGCAGCAAAGCAGATTTTGGACATGGAGATATTTAGAGATAGGAGGAATGGTAAGCTTTGGTTGTCACAATAGAAGTATGTCTATAAAATACTTTTGAGGTTTGGTATGAACAATGTGAAACCAATTTCTGTTCCGTTCACTTCCCATTTTAAGCTTTCTTCAAGTTTATGTCCTAGTACAAAAGAAGAAAAGGAATATATGTCTTGAATACCATATGCTAATGGAGTAGGAAGTTTAATGTATGCAATGGTTAGTACAAGACCAGAAATTTCACATGCAGTTGGGGTTGTCAACAGGTATATGGAAAATCCAGGAAAAGAGCACCGGGCAACAGTGAAATGTGTGCTTCAATATTTGAGGGGCACAAGTGATTACTGTATCACCTATAATTGTGGTCATGAGTTTGTATGTGGATATGTTGATTATGATTTTGCAGGTGATTTGGACAAAATGAGGTCAACTTCAGGATATGTCTTTACTCTTGCAGGTGGAGCTATTAGTTGGATGTCAAAGCTATAGAGCATTGTTTCTTTGTCCACTACAGAAGCAAAATACATAGTTGCTTCACATGCTTGCAAAGAGGCGGTTTGGTTAAAAGGTTTGTTTGGTGAGTTTGGAAGGATGGAGGACAAAGTAAAACTACTTTGTGATAGTCAAAGTTTTATTCACTTTGCCAAGAATCTAGCCTACCACAATAAAACTAAACATATTCCTATTAGGTACCATTTTGTAAGACAGGTCATGGATGATGGTGGAGTTTCTCTTGAAAAGGTTCATACAAAAGAGAATTGTGCAGTCATGTTCACAAAACCAATACTTTTAGAGAAGCTACGATGGTGCTTGGCTTCTCTTGGAAAAGGTGATGAACAAAAGAAGGAGCAAGGTATCAGGTTAATTATTGTCAAGGTGGAGAATGTTGGAATTGATGACAACGAATTTCTTCCTTGAATAGTTTTCAGATCCTACTATTCTACGATTGGTTGTAACTAAATTAGACCAAGGATAGGAGTGAATTCATTAGTCATTCTCTTTTGTAATTTCTATAAATTAAGTATGCCCATTGAGGCTGTTAGAGATGAGGAGACTGAGTCTGTTGTAACTCTCCATTTTATAAACAATAATACAATCGATACCTACTTGGTGGACGTAGCCCAACATTTGGGCGAACCACGCAAATCTTAGTTATATGTGTGATCTCTTCTGTATTGTTTCTGCTGTGTTTTAGTGTTATGTTATGTATTGTTTTCACTGTGTGATCTGGCCTTTGGTGGCTCCACGATTAACAAGTTTTAGTTAAATCATTATGAAGCCTATAAAGTATCTTTTAAGTGGGTGCAAGGCTAGGCTCGGATATTTATTTCAAAGGGACATAACATTCCAATGCAGCTTCGATTTTTTCTGAATAAAATGCCACGTGTATGAAAAAGTCGTTGCAGATACGTCTCCCTTAACTGTGGTGTATAAAAGTAGCATTTGCATAGGCTAACTGTCTACTGTCATCTCTCATTCAATGGTTGTTATTCTTTTCAGGGATTCTTAGTTGCAAAGACAGTGATGCTTTCCCTTGTTAAAAAATTATATTGACAGTAATCATAAACCAGAATCATGAAGATGAAAACCATAGTCATGAATATGAATATGGACAATGTCGTAGTTATAATAAAGACGTATTAAAAATTTAAACGATCCAAGAGTATTAACATTAAGCAGACATGTAATGACAACCTTACGTTCTATAAATATTGAAAATAAGGTAAACTATATTAAGAGTTAATAAAACTTGAAGTAACTCAAAAGTATGCTAAACATACAACCTACTCATGAAAATGGATATTCACAATAAAATACTTATATCAAGGATGTATGGAAAAACTTCAAATGACTAAGGAGTATGGTTGACCACCTTAAGGTAAATGACAGCTAAAATGGTTGGAACGTTTTACTCCTATCACATGTGGATAAATGCTACTGAAGCGGGAATAAAAATGCACTATTTTACATATACAAACTTCTAAACTATTTTGGATTCGGTTCTTACACAGCATAATTATTTTTTTTGTGATAAATGTTTGGAAGACAGATTTATAGCCTAAAACAAATAGAAACGATCATTTTTCAGGCCGTTTCCAGATTTTGGAAAAGTGTTCAGAAAATATTAATACAATTTTTCTCATCGGTCTCATGAATTTCGATGGTTTTGGATTCTATCTAGAAAATACTAGATTGCCATTTTATGGTCTATCATTTCAAACATGACAAGACAATTTAAAGAAGCACAAATGATAAACAATATCTAAGAATGACCAGTTGTTCGCCTGTGGAGTCCAGTAATCCGCTTCCCCAGATGCGAAATTAGCGCCATCTGAGAAGTCTGCACCTGGCTTTAGATATGGGGGCGGGAACTCCAGCTTCAGTCTACTAACTTCACCACAAAACAATAAAGAGTAAAAAACGATAGCACAATCCGTGAATGAGGCGCCTAAAGTTTTAGCGACTTTGAAAACCCTAAGGTAATATCTCCACCATAGAAATATGCAATTCCAATAATTCTCTGACCAAATTTCGAGCAAAGCTGGTAAAAAACGTGCCCACGAAAAGGTAAAAACCCCTAGTGTTGGAGAATAATGGTGAAATGCCATAATTACGAAATTGTTAGAACATATTTTTATTATATGATAGTTTAGTTTTTGGTTGATTTTTAAATTCATGATTTTAGGAGATTGTTAGAGGTTATCCTAGCCTATAAATTTATATGCAATTTATCAAATTGAGAATGCAAGATGCTAGCATAGTCTCACTTGTGTGAACCCTTGTGACCTCATTGTTATTATATGTAGTTGATCTTTATTGTATTGTTAATTTGGTATCAACTCTGAGGCAAAAACAGTGCATGTCTAGCGGAACTGTTGTAAGTTACCTTTGACTATGAAGGTCATGCATATTGAATCATCTTAAGAAGAAGAACCATCTAAGGCACCTTTGAATATTGTTTTCACATGTGGAGAGGGAGTGATGTTTTCTATAAAGAGAAGAGTTGCCACCTTGTAAAGAATCTCTCTGCCATCCTTTGAGGCTGTAAATTGTTGTGTGTTGACAGTGAAATTGCTGGGGTGAAATTGCATTTGCTGAGGTATCAGTGATCTGGTTTGTGCCTCCATCTTGCTAAGAAGGAGTAGCCCATTGTAGAAGTGTGATGTGGAGCTTTGATATTACTGCTGTGAAGAAGAATTTTTTGCATATGACTTGCAGGTTGCCTTAATGCAAGATCAGTGAAATTTTTGTTGGGTCAATTTTTTTTGTGAGTAGAATTCATGTTGATATGAATTTTCACATGTTCAAGTGTATGAACAAGGGAAGTCATGGGTCAGCAAAATAAAACTTAAACAATTATGGAAAGAACTGAAACAATTCACGATAAAGAATCAAAGAACAAAGGAATCATATTTCATCTTGAACAATATCGAGAGTGTCTCCAGTTGCAATTGAAGAACCCATGCTTGAGGATCAAAATGTAGAACTAGACCTGAAACAATTCACGATAAAGAATCAAAGAACAAAGGAATCATATTTCATCTAGAACAATATCGAGAGTGTCTCCAGTTGCAGTTGAAGAATCCATGCTTGAGGATCACAATGCAGAACTAGACCGTATCAATGAAGAATCTTTGAAAATATTAATACCGATTCTACCATCTTTTTGAGGTAAAAATTTTAAACATTGGGCAATTAAAATGGAAGGATTACTTGGGTTCAATAGATTTATGGTATTATGTTTAAGATGGTTTTGTTAATTCTCATGATAAGAGAAGAGGTGCAATAGCATTATATATTATTCAGAAGAGGTGTAATAGCATTATATATTATTCAGTCAACACTAGATGAAAGTATTTTTTTCTTTTATTTTATATGAATTTGGTGAAGTACACACTGAAAAAATGTTTTGGGATATTATAGAGATAAAGTTCAATGTGAGGGGGAGGAAGATAGTTGAAGCTCAAATTAATCAAGATATTGTTGTTGAAAATGGTGATTGTATGGACAACCTTGTAATTAAAATAGAGATTGAAGATGGTATAACTAAAGGTACAATGATTAATGATGAAAGTGTGTTTGTAGCTAATAATAAAGAAGCTTGTGATAATGAGGAAACTGCCAATGATATAGTATGCAATGATTTAATGAATTCAACAACTAAGACTGTTGATGGAGATGAATGTGTAACTGCTTATAAAACATTGTGTGAATCGCTGGTAAATCCAGTTAAATATGATGGTGTGAAATATCCCTGATCCGGATGATCAAGATATTTGCTGCAAATCTGATACACTGGGGGTTTCTGGATGCGTTTTAGGGTTTGATGTAGATTGTCTTGTTTAAAGTGTTTGCATGTCAGTTATTATTGTTGCATGTAAGTT
>ML789255.1:252050-270405 GCA_009831015.1 Picea engelmannii
CTAATTTAGGTATATATTGACTAATATACACCATGCATTGATATACCATATATCCCTCAACCATAGAACCCTTCAGACATTCTCTTTGTCTAACAAAATCCTTTAGTGACTTCAATTGCCTCTCCACCATCCACATTGACCTTGTGTGTACTGGTCCACATAATTCAATCTCCTCAACTTGGTTATAGAGGTAGTGTTCTTATGCATTGAAAAATGATGGAGGTAGATATTGCTGCATTTGACACATTAGTCAGGGAATTTCTCTCTTCCAATACCTTATATCTTCTTTATGGATTTCTTTTGATGATAGCCACCTACAAATGTCGATGCAATAAAATAATATCAAGGCATACATAAATTTGCAGATAAAAGATAATATGTCAATAAGTTCCACTACAAATCACATAAGAAGTACCATTTCCTTATAAAACAATACTTACCTCATGTATTTGCCAAGTACATAAATAATTTATTTTATGTTGTTGTCAAAGTCATCTGGGAGAGTCAAAGGTAGAACATACTGTAACAAAAAACAAATAATTATTGTTTTTTTCAAAAATTGATGCAGGAGCATCGCAAGCATCCAACAAAACAAGCGCAAAGGTAGAAGACAACTGGAAACGCACCAGCGCACATTTAGAAAATGTTTTAAATATTAAATGAGGACACATTAATGTAATAGGTAGGAGGCGTATTTACATTTATGTTTTGGATATTGTAAACAGATATTGAGCGTTTCTCACATCTGTCGGATATTAAGGCATTTATGTGTATTGAATGCAAAGTAGTTGTAGCTTTTAATTTCTGATTTGATAGTTAGAGCTGTAAGAGGGAAAACAGAATAATAGACACCCTCGCTTGTATCATTATTATTCAGAAATAGATAATTTTGTAAGTTGTTGAGTTGTAGCAGAGAATTGTACAGAATAACCCATGTACAAGAACACTTGAGTTAATATATGAAGCTTTGAATCGATTTGCATGGTGTTATTATGCTTGTTGTTTACATCTGTTGAATGGTATGTTTATAGTTGTTTTGTTTCTTTGATTATGCATTTATTTCAATGTTGTGTTATATGTATGATTTCATGTTAAATGTATGAAGTCTGTGAGAGGGGAAGAATGAGTTTCAATTGTTTCTCTTCCTGAGAATTCCTGCAAGGAGTGCAACGATTGTCCGCAAGGTGTGCGTCGACGAAGTTCTGAGTTTTATCTCAGAAAGCTCAGGAGAGATATCGTTGTTCTCATATCAACCGAAGTACAAGGTTAACTCAGAGACGTGCAAGGTGTGCACAGGCTGGGTGAGGTCTTGGATTTTACCAATCCAAGAGGAAGATTGAAAGACTGTTGTTGCAAAGAGTGCACAGATTCGAAGATCCAAATAACCAAAGGTTATTTGAAATTGTCGCAAGGAGTGTGTGTAGGAACCCTTTTGGAAGCCTTGAGTTTGCAGGTGGAAGCTCAGAAGGGATATAACCTTTGAATTGTTCAAATGGAGATGGAGGTAGAAATCATCTCGTAGAAGTCAAGTTCAGGAGGGAGGACGCCAAGTCATTTGGCCAGAAGTCCTTGAGAAGTTAAATCGGATGGTGGAATCGCTTCAAGAAGAAGTGTCAATTTACCATGGGTCATTGGATCTCATAGACTAGCGAGAATATTAAGGTTGAGTTTTTTTAGTATTTAGAAGCTCGGGAGGAATAATGGTCGTTGGATTGAGATCAACAGGAGGTGTTGATTTCGTCCTTGAATTCCGTCATTTTGGAGTTTGGGCATCAGAGAAGATTGTGACTTGGAGTCGAGAGTCGTGAAATCCCGATTCACGAAGTTCTAATCCAATTAGAGGAACTAGATCAGGGGATATTTGAGCCGTTGATTTACGACAAGGGTATAATGAGATTTCGGGAATCGACGAAAGGAATTGTTATGTAGAAGCTCGTCGATACACAAAGTTCTGGGTGCCGAAAAGACTGGGCCCCAAGTTTTAATCATAGGTCACATCGAAGAAAAGTCAAGGGAGGAGTCAATATCTGTTAGCCCTTTTGGGTTTCGAAGATTGAAGAGTCAAGGGGTCTTACATCAGGATTCGTGAGGTTGCGAAGTCCGAAATACCCTTTTGGTAAAGTTCATGGTCATAGTTGTTGGTCACATGGGTGAGAGTTAGCACCTTGTGTATGTTCACACATGCATAACTCATAAGGACATGTGGATACACACACTTGTGCATGTGTTTTAGTGGTATTTCCCATGGGTAAATCGAAGAGTCAATCCGACTTAGGTGGAAATTTAGAATGATCCTAAGATCGGGAGGTCGCATAGATCCTGCTGAGGTAGGGGTGTTGTGTCAAAGTGGTATCAGAGCCTATCCTTCAGATTTTCTTTTTGTTTTCTGCAGGGAACAAATTGAAACAATGCCACCAAGAAGGATAGAGAGACCAATGCCCATTCCAGCTGTGGAAAGGGAAATGAGAGAACTACGTGCTCGATTGGATGCTATGGAAACAACACAGTGACAGACAACTGATGTTGGAGATGTCAGTTAAGACGAAAGAAAAAATGAGGCTGGAGTTGAAGAAGAATTTACAGCCGAATATGCCACAGAAGAGCGTCTATTTAGAGTTGTTGCGAGAATCAGTGCCATAGAAAAAATGGGCATTCCCATGTACGAGGGAAACCTGGACGTTGAAGAGCTTCTAGACTAGATTAGAGCTCTAGACAACCACTTTGACTATGAGGATGTCAAAGAAGACAAAAAAATTAAACATGCCGTTACCAAACTTAAAGGGCATGCAACACTGTGGTGGGATGAACTACAGGCTGATAGATGTTGCAAGGGAAAGCATAAAATCAAGAGCTAGGATAGAATTGTCGCAAAGATGAAGGCCAAATTTATACCCAAGGACTATCAAATAAATATATTTCGGAGGATGAAGAATTTGAGGCAGAAGCTGATGACGGTGTAGGAATACAATGAAGAGTTTTACAGGATAAACATCACAACAGGTCATCGGGAAAGAGATGATGATAAATTTTCTAGATACATGAATGGTCTATGATATGACATTCAGGAAAAGATGAGCATGTTGACCATCCAAACCATAGAAGATGCTAATCATATGGCTCTGAAAGCTGAAGAAAAGATGAGCCGAAAACAAGGTCAAAGAGGCCAGGGCAAAAGTCAAAGAAGAGGTAAGGAATTTTCCCAGGACAGAACTCAGAAGTCTAAAGATGAGGGGAATAAACCTAAAACTCAATCGGAGAGAGGAGGAAGCTCACAGGGGAGACAGTATGCTGACCAAAATACTTTTCCTCGAACCAGAGGAAGAGGAAGAGGCAGAGGAGGTGAAGTGAAGTGCTTTTTCTGTTGAAAAATCAGACACAAATCCTATGAGTGTACAGATAGGAAGAAAGAGGGTGGTGAAACTCACATTGTCAAAGCTCAAGGGCGGAATTTTGAGGCAGAATACACTGAGGGTGGAAGATCCTTGATGATGCGGAAAGTTATCTTGAATCCAGAGAAGGAGGCAGAGAACCCAGTCCAAAGAAACAATTTGTTTTAGACTGCTTGCAAAACCAAATACAGGGTATGCGAAGTCATAGTGGACAGCGGTAGCACAGACAATCTTGTGTCTACAAAGATGGTGGAAAAGTTGGAGTTGGATACTGTTGTGCATCCCATCCCATACAAAGTTTCGTGGCTACAAAAAGGACATCAAGTAAATGTCACTAAACAATGTTTATTTGAATTCAAAATAGGAGGATATAAAGATGAGATTTTGTGTGATGTCATTCCAATGGATGTTTTTCATATATTGTTGGGTAGACCATGGAAATATGACAGAAATGTGGTGCATGATGGGAGGAAGAACACATACACTCTGGAAAAAAATGGTAGGATTCACATGTTACTGTTGATTAAGGATAAAGAAGTGAAACCAAAGATGAACAATATAGTACTTCTCATGAGCGAGAAGTAAATTCTTAAGGAAGTTAAGAAGAAATAAGACACACAATTCATTGTCGTTAGGAAACCCAAAATTGTTTTAAAAAGAACTAGAATAGATGATTTTCCGGAAGAAATCCAAGGTTTGTTGGAAGAGTTCACTGACATAGTAGTGGATGAACTACCCTGTTCGTTGCTACCTATCAGGAGTATAAGCCATCATATTGATATTATACCTGGAACCATATTTCCAAACAAAGTAGTGTACACGTTGACGTCGCAAGAGAATGAGAAAGTTAAGAGACAGGTCCAGGACTTAAAGGACAAAGGATTAATTCGGGAGAGCTTGAGTCCATGCACTGTTCCGACAATGATCAGCCCAAAGAAAGACGGAGGCTAGAGGATGTATACAGACTCAAGGAAAATTAATAAGATTACCATCAGATACAGGTTTCCATTGCCAAGGATGGACGACTTGATGGATTTCTTGAGCGGAGCCAAATATTTTTCGAAGATTGATTTGAAAAGTGGCTATCACCAAATCAGGATGAGGGAAGGTGATGAATGGAAAACAACATTCAAAACAAATGAAGGTTTGTACGAATGGCTTATCATGCCATTTGGATTGACGAATGCACCGAGCATCTTTATGAGGTTGATGAATGAAGTCTTGGAGGATTTCATTGGAAAATTCGTGATTGTATATCTGGATGATATACTAATTTTCAGTAAAACTGCAGCGGAGCACTTAAAACATTTAGTTGTCGTGATGAGGAGATTGTAGCAAGAGAAATTTTTGATCATTATGAAGAAATTGTCGTTCATGATAAAATAACTCATTTATTTAGGTTTTTTTATTTCTTTAAACGAGTTGAAGATGGATCCGGAGAAGGTAAAGGTGATTAGAGATTGGCCATCGCCAAAGAGTGTGTTTGAAGTTCGAAGTTTCCATGGTTTGGCTAGCTTCTATAGGAAATTCATCCAAAATTTCAATGGAATCAATGCACCAATGATGGATATGGTGAAGAAGTGACATAAATCTTTTCACTGGACAGAGGAAGAAAAAATGAGTTTCAACCTACTGAAGAAGAAGATCACTGAGCAACCAATTCTGGTGTTACCAGATTTCAGCAAAACATTCCAGGTCAAGTGTGATGGGAGTGGGTTTGCAATTGGATTAGTCTTGAGCTAGGAAAACAGGTCAATCACGTATTTCAGTGAGAAAATGAATGAAGAAAAGATCATATAATCAACGTATGACAAGGAGTTTTATGCAGTCATATATGCATTGAAAAAATGGAGACATTACTTGGTTTCGAAAGAGTTTGTCTTGTATAGCGATAACCATTCTTTACAATTCATAACTCGATAGGAGAAATTGAACCAGAAGCATGCAAAATGGGTTGAATACATGCAGAATTTTACTTTTGTCATAAATCATATTTCTGGAACTACTAACAAAGTTACTTATGCTTTGAGCAGGAAATGCTTGATTCTACAGGAATTTAGAGTAACAACCTTAGGTTTTGATAACCTCAAGGAGATGTACAGAGATGATGCATATTTTAAAGAAGCTTATGAAGCATATGAGAATCCATTTCTCAGAGATAGGAACCAATGCACTGAATATATGGTTCAAGATGGACTATTGTTCAGGGGTAATCAGTTCTGTATTCCGAAGAGTTCTTTGCGAGAGAACCTCTTGAAGGAAAAGCATAGTGGAGGTTTGGATGGACATTTAAGACATGAAAAGACTTTTGAACAATTGAATGGATCATATTATTGGCCGGGCATGAGAACCGATGTTAAGAAGTTCATGAACAGGTGCAAAATTTTCCAGCACACGAAGGGAAAAAGACAGAATACAGGGTTGTATCAACCATTACCAATACCAGAGAGGCCATGGGATATGATAAGTATGGATTTTGTGTTAGGATTTCCAAGGACACAAATAGGGTGTGACTCAATCTTCGTGGTAGTCGATAGATTTTCTAAAATGGCACATTTCATTCCATGTCAGAAAACCAGTGACGCAACACACGTTGCCAATCTGTTTTTTAAAGAAGTTGTTAGATTTCAAGGCTTATCCAAGAGTATTGTATCGGACAGGGATACCAAATTTGTAGGTCATTTCTGGAGGACCTTATGGAAGAAGTTTGGGACTAAATTATCTTTTATCTCAACATATCACCCTCATATGGATGGAAAAATTGAGATAGTGAATAGAAGCTTGGGATATTTGTTGAGGAGTTTGGTAGTTGAACATCACAGTCAATGGGATCAGATTCTGCCACAAGCAGAATTTGCATACAACGATTCACCAAATAGGAGTATAGGACAGAGCCCATTCTAGATAGTATATGGGATGCAGCCAAGAGGAGTTTCTGAGTTGAAGGACTTAGGACTGAATGAATTATGGAGTGCTAGCGCAGAATATTTTGCAGCGGGAATGCAGGAACTCCATAGTAAAGTCACAGAGCGGTTGTAGAATTCTAGCCAGGAATACAAACGCCGAGAAGATCAACATAGGAGAGAGATTCAGTTTGAAGTAGGTGATTTGGTTCTGGTGCATCTCAGAAAAGAAAGGTTCCCAAGGGGAACATATAATAAGCTAAAAATGAAGAAAATTGGGCCGTGTAAAATTTTGAGGAAATTCAAAGCCAATGCTTATGAAATTGAATTACCAGATGGGATAGGAATATCGCCCATATTCAACATAGAATATATATATCCTTACAGAGCAGATGAAGTAGAAGGATCAGAGGATTAGAAGGAAGTCCAATGGGTTAAACAAATCCCCGTAGCTGAAAAGCCACAGATGGAAAGGATCATTGATTAGAGAATCAACAAGACGACCCAAAGGAAAACATATTTTGAATACTTGGTGAAGTGGAAAGGACATCCAATTGAAGATGCTAGTTGGGAAAGTGAAGCAGATATCCAAATACATGGACAGATGCTGCAAGAGCTCATGAACAAGAGTTCATGAATTTTTCAGCCAAGGTAGTATGATGCAGGAGCATCGCAAGCAGCCAACAAAACAAGCGCAAAGGTGGAAGACAGCTGGAAACGCACCAATGCACATTTTGAAAATGTTTTAAATATTAAATGAGGAGATATTAATGTAATATCTGGGAGGCATATTTACATTTATGTTTTGGAGATTGTAAACAGATCTTGAGCGTTGCTCACATCTGCCAGATATGGAGGCATTTATGTGTATTGAATGTAAAGTAGTTGTAGCTTTTAATTTTCTATTTGATAGTTAGAGCTGTAGGAGGGAAAACAAAATAATAGACACCCTCACTTGTATCATTATTATTCAGAAATAGAGAATTATGTGAGTTGTTGAGTTGTAGCAAAGAGTTGTAGAGAAGAACCCATGTACAGGAACACTTGAGTTAATATATGAAGCTTTGACTTGATTTTCATGGTGTTATTATGCTTGATGTTTACATCTATTGAATGGTATGTTTATAGTTGTTTTGTTTCTTTGATTATGCATTTATTTCAATGTTGTGTTATCTGTATGATTTCATGTTAAATGTATCAATTTTGTGAGAGGGGAAGAATGCGTTTCAATTATTTCTCTTCCTGAGAATCCCTACAAGGAGTGCACCAAACGTCCACAAGGTATGCGTCAACAAAGTTCTGAGTTTTATCTCAGAAATATCAGGAGAGATACCGTTGTTCTCATATCAAACGAAGTGCAAGGTTAACTCAGAGCCGTGAAAGGTGTGTGCAGGCTGGGTGAGGTCTTGGATTTTACCAATCTAAGAGGAAGATTGAAAGACTGTTGTTGCAAAGAGTGCATAGAGTCAAAGATCCAAATAACCAGAGGTTATTTGAAATTTCCACAAGGAGTGAGTGCAGGGACCCTTTTGGAAGCCTTGAGTTTGCAAGAGAAATCTCATAAGTGATAGAACCTTTGAAGTTTTCAAAGGGAGATGGATGTCTAAATCGTCTCGCAGAAGTCAAGTTCAGGAGGGAGGATGCCAATTCATTTGGCCATAAGTCCTTGAGAAGTTAAATCGGACGGTGGAATCACTTCAAGAAGAAGTGTTGATTTACTATGGGTCGTTGGATCTCTCAGACCAACGAGAAGATTAAGGATGAGTGTTTTCATTATTCAGAAGCTCAGGAGAAATAATGGTCGTTGGATTGAGATCAACAGGAGGCGTTGATTTCGTCCTTGAATTTCGTCATTTCGGAGTTCGAGCATTAGAGACGATTGTGACTTGGAGTCAAGAGTCATGAAATCTCGATTTGTGAAGTCCCAATCCAATTAGAGCCACCATATTAGGGGAGATTTGAGCCGTTTATTTACGACAAGAGTATATTTCAATTTCGGGAATCGACGAAAGGAATTGTTATGTAGCAGCTCACCGATATGTGAAGTTTCGGGTGCCGAAAAGACTAAGCCCCAGTTTTTAATCAGAGGTCACATCGGAGAAAATTCAAGGAAGGAGTCAAGATCCATTAGCCCTTTTGGGTTTCAGAGATTGAAGAGTCAAGGGGACTTACATCAGGATTCGTGAGGTCGCGAAGTCCGAAATACTCTTTCGGTAAAGGTCGTGGTCATAGTTGTTGGTCACGTGGGTGAGAGTTAGTGCCTTGTGTATGCTCGCACATGCATAACTCATAAGGAATTGTGGATACACACACTTGTGCGTGTGCTTTAGTGGGATTTACTATGGGGAAATCAAAGAGTCAATCCGACTCATGTGGAAATTTAGAATGATCCTAAGACCGGGAGGTCACGCAGATCTTGTTGAGGTAGGGGTGTTGCGTCAAAAATGCGTACCAATAAGGAAATATATTATAACCTACTAATTACCTTAATAATGTATGCGAGTCATGTGTTTTAACCCCACCAAAATCACCTTTTTTAGTTAACATATTTTGTATGTTCGACGAAAACCCCGCCAGAAACCTAATTTTTCGAATGACCTCTTTTACAATATTGCTTTGTTGCTCCATCAATAACCAAGGAAGACTAGTATTTTGTTCATGACCATCACCATTAGAATTAATAATAACACTTTGCAAGGATTGATTAGCTTCCCGAATGTCACAACAAATCTTTCCAATTCTCTCTTTGTCAGTCCTTCCATCTAATATTCGCCATAACAATTATGTTATGTTCTTCCCGATATGCATTGTATCAAACAAATGAACTATTTATAGGTGCTTGTAGTATGGAAATCTACTAAATTGCATCGGGTAACTTTTCATTCCTCGTGGAACTCCATTTGTGCCTTAACGACATTCATGAAACATCAACAAATTGAAATTAACACTAATTAATGGGACAAAATGAAATTAATACTAATGAAATTAACCAAAGATTTATATAATAGGTCATACATAAATAATTTGCGTACCTTGACGATTTCTAATATATTTCAACTTCCATAGGCGATGTGTCATTCTTCGTGGTTTTTTTTCGTTTTATTCTTTACCATTGAACTTTGCTTTGTCTGTAGTTCGATAACTATTGTTCTTAGGCAAAAAGTGCCTATACTCATCAAACACTTCATTTTCTAAACTCCTTGAACGACAAGATTTTATCTTCGGACCACACACTCGGCAGGCAAATTTACCCTTTGTTTGAAGACCTACAAGATATATGAATAAATGTAGCGTCAACTTAGAGTTACAATTTAAAATAATGCATGATTTTTTCAATATATATATATATATAATATTAAATCACAAAATAAAGTAACAATATACCCAAAAAATGTGTTAACCCGGGAGCATCATGAATTGTCCATGACAGTATTTCATGGAATTGAAATCGTTCTTTCCCTATTGGTCTAGGGATGTCATACATAGTGACACCAACCCATAACTTCAAGAACTCATCGATGAGAGGCTCAATATATATGTTCATATCTTTAACCTAGTACCTACCTAATTGGTTCAACATACTTCATGATTAATTATACTTATCTAGATCTCGTGATATATAAAATAAATAATTACCATGCACAAAACAAAGAAATGAAATATTTTGTCATACTTTAAAGAAAATAAAAGATAATTAAATACCTGGAACAATCATTGCCAACATTGTATGCTCTCTCTTGATTGACATCCAAGGAGGAAGGTTATTGTTTATAACAAAAATAGGCCACACTGAGTATGTAGAACGAAGCTCTCCAGATGGATTAACACCATCARCTGCCAATGCAAGTCTAACATTAAGAGGTTCTTCTTTAAAAATTGGCCACTTTTCTTCTATGTAGTTCAATGCAGAACCATCTATAGGCATTCAAAGAACATCATCTGAACTTCTGTTATTTGCATGGAAATCCATAAACTGTGCTATACTTTGGCAGCTGAACAACCGTTGGAAATGTGGAATTATCAGAATATAATGAAGAACTTTGTGAGACACCTTATTTGATTCTTTATCGGTTCGATATCTACTTATTTGACATTGTGGGAATTCATTTTATAATGCATATTGTCCATAATATATGATATGATCATTAGGACATGCATGAATAGCCTGATAGTCCATTCCAATTTCTTTCATAATCATGGATATTTCTCGATATGTGTGTGGAAAAATATTTGACATCGGTAATAGAACATCACCTAACAATCTACAAAATTCTAAACAATAAGTCAATGTAAACAATATTAATCATCAATATATCATCCAATATACTAATTTACAAATTAGAAAACAATAGCAATATAGGAAAAAATTGAACCTTTTAAGTATTTGTGAACATGCAGGCATAAATAATTAAAAAATTAAATACCTTAGTATCTGTGTGAGACATGTGTTTGATAAACCATTCAAAACCTTCAGTTTCACCAACAAAAATATAGCATATAAAAGATTTGTTGTTGAGCCTTCATAAAGAGGTTGACGTGGCTTCTCGAGTAGAGGATCAAAATCATGACTATCATCTTGGTTGTCCTCATCCATTGGAGAAAATGTGTCTTGGATAAATATATGTATCTCATCTTCCTGATTTGAATCACTAATGTTATATACATCCATATCAGCATTAATAACTTGATCAACAACTTCAATACTCTGACCTCGGAGTTCATCTCCCTGTAAAGTAGTATTTCTGCTAGTACTTGGCAAATAACTCTCTGGAGGTCGACACTTTGGGGGCATCGTCTATATATTTAAAAACAAGATAGAAAAGTTAGTGTGTATAGAAAATATAAAAATATCGATAATAAATATTACTAAAATTCATGACATACTGATTATTACAAAGAATACATTAAATATTGAATCCTCTTACCAAGGGAGGATATTCATAACCCCCTTCGGCGTGCCCCTTTTCCCTACAATATCTTTGGGTTGTTGTTATTAAAAGTATTCTATTTTTTAATCCTCTGCAATCATAGCAAGGGAAGTAACATTTTCCATCGTCTCTCGCCTCTAATGGCGCTCTTAACCGAGGAAGCTTCTTGTCATTTTCGTTCATTGTGACAAATCCTTGTCCTGACAAGTAATTGTCTTACCTACACCATACCAAACATTAAGTTGTCAATTTTTTATATTTTAGCTACTCCTTTCGATTATAAAATTTTTATTTACAGTGACCTACATATTTATAATAAGGTGATCATATGTGTGGAGGATCAACATCATGACGACATAGATAACATCTTTATAATAAGGTCATATGTGTACAAATGTTTTCTTTATATAACAACGACATATATACCTAACATAAGTTTAGGGTTAGTCTTTATGTATCATATTAGTCCCTGCTAAAGAAGGGAATATAGCAATCGATTTCAAGTCAAAATCATTTTGACTTTTGTAAATTTACAAAAAATTTAACAATGTTTTATAATGGTTTTCAATAAATATTTATTAATGAGAATTTTATATATAAATAAAAATATTTTTTTATTTTTAAATATTCAAAATTCTATTTTTTGATTGGTCAAAAACTCTGAAGTGACTAATTTCCCCTGGTTGGAGGTGACAATTAACCACAAAACTAAAAAATTTAAATTATTTGTTTTTTAAAAAATCGACAAATAGCCACGTATTAATTACAAGTACAAATAATGATTGATGTTATCGACATTCTATGTGTAGTAAATGTAAGAATACACTTTTGATTTTCAGACTTTGTTTAATCTCCTAATGATTTTATGACTACACTTTCTCCACCATCTAGATGTACACACTCGATCACGTCAACCACAACGTTTAGCCTCAGGTTTCACCGATCATGGTTGAGTTTCAAGAGCAATTCCATATCTTTATCAATGAAAAGAATGAGAGATTATAGCTACAACTGAAGGGAAAAGGGTATGTTGACTCCATAAACCTAGAATATTATGGAATCCACATACCCTTTTCCATAGAATATACTAACTAGATCCAAAACCAAAGACATGAAATATGGTACTACACATATTATAATATATTATCAAGGGAAAAACAAGCTAAATGAAATTTGGACATTTGAACAAAAATTTACAAGTTAAATGATTACATCAATGAAAAATAGCATACTAACCTTCCAAGTTCAAAATCTGAGCTATGTAGATAGAGAATTGGATTTGTTAAACTGGTGGGTGACAAAAAAAAAAAACAGCTCAAACAAAAGCCAAGAACAGTGCCACAACTATAGCAATTGTGTCACAAAGTCTCTTAAAGTCACGTATATATAGATCAAATAGTCAACTAGCCGTTAACACCGATCAATGAGATAGGCAAAATGTTCGTCGATATTTCCATGAAAGTTCGTCGCTATTGTGACGAAAATCCCGACTAGATTTAAAAAAAAAAAAACGGTGGATATTGCGACAAACTTTCGTGGCAATATCCGCGAAAATCCTGCCCTGTTTAAAAAAAAGATGAAACTAGTGGAAGCGTGGAAAATTTTTCATGGAATAATTTGCCCATATGTAGTAGTGACAAGCATGGTTGAGGTCAATAGGTTCGCTCAGTTGGTTAGTACATTTGTTATGAAGGATCTGGGAGTAGCAAAATAAATCTTGGGCATGGAAATACACAGAGACAAGAAATATGGTAAGCTTGGTTATCACAACAGAATTATGTGGTGAATATACTTAGGAAATTCGGTATGAATAATGTGAATTTGGTAAAATCCCTTTGGCTTTCCATTGTAAGTTTTGTTCAGGTTTATGTCCTAATTAGTGAAGAAGAAGAAGGGTTATATGTCTCGAGTATTATATGCTAGTAGGAAGTTTGATGATTGTGATGGGGAAATGGTCAGCATTTCACATGCATTTGGTGTTGTCAGTAGACACATGGAAAATCCAAGTCAAGAGCATGGAAATGGGTGCTTCAAACACAGAAGCACAAGTATCACCTACAGTGGTTGCAGTGATTTGGTCTGTGGTTATGATTCTTGAGATTTGGACAAGTGCATTGGTTTATTAGATAGGTTACTTATGGAGACAAAATAGTCCATACTGGAGTGAATCGTGCAGGCATGTTCATGTAACAGTATTGTTAGAGAAGTTGTGGAGTTGTGATGGTGTTTGGCTTCTCTTGGCTTGCAGAAAAGGTGATGAATTAAAGGAATGATATATCAGGTAAATTGTTGTCAAGGTGGATATTGTTGGAAACATGCCAACAAATTTCCCATGCGGTCAAATGCACATGCATGCAACTATGTTAGGAATTCACATGCATGCAATCTATTTATGAACTGTTTCTGTAACTATGTGATCTATTCATGATCAGTTTGCGTAACTGCGTGATAGATGTTATATATACGAGCATACCCATAGAGGTGAGAGTGCAATGTGTAGTGAATGTGTGACAACAAGACGCAATACTGAGGTGTTGTGTGTATGAGAGGAGAGGATGGTTGTATGCCTCCGTTAACTATTGTAATTATACCTTGAATAAATAAAATATTGATTATCATTTCCGTGGTTTTTTCCCATATTGGGTTTCCACATAAATCACTTTGTCAATTGTGTGATTGTTGTTCTTGGTTTTATGTGTGTTTAATCTTTCTTGTTGATGCTCTTTTTTGCTTCTACTTACCAACACCATGTGATCTAAAGCATATGTAGCCACCCACTCCACTGCATTCAAACTAGTTAGAATCACATCTTCTCATAAATTCATCATACACTAATACAAACATTCCCCCAATATTCCTCCAACAATAATTCTTGAAGTTTTGATTAATGATCGGCCCAATCATCCAAACATATCACAATAATACCAGTGAAAAAAAACAAAACTGGATAATAATAAAGGATGGAATTTCCACCTCCAAGGTCTCAAATGTCACCATACATTATGGAGAGAACATATGCAACTACCTCACTTATTGTGATCAGGAAACCAAGTAGCTTCTAACAACATGCCTGTATTGAGATGTGATTGGAAGTGGTTGTCAGCATACTTGAACATATTTTGAGAGATTGGAGAAAGGATGAATTGTTATTGAAGTCAATTATAAAATTTGGTGTGAATATAATCTAACTTCTCTCATTATACACTCAATCTCTAAGCATTTTGAAATCTGATTTCTACATGTGGTGATTGTTAGAATTGCAAATGTGGAAAACACAATTCACATATGATAATCAATAATCACACAGATAAGAAACACAAAGACTTCACTTGGTTAACCCAAAAATTCGGCTACGTCCACCAAGCAGAGGTGTCGGTTGTCTTATTATTCAGATCATGGAGATTACAACAGACTTGCAAGATCTCTCATGTCCTCCCATTTTCCTCTACGAGCATACATAAATTTATATACATTTACACAGGAAACTAATTATTAAACACACCCCTATCTATATTCCAACTTGGTCTATTTAGTTGCAACCAACGCAGAATAATAGGATCTAAATCTATTCTTGGAAATTCGTTGTCACCAAATTCCAACAATCTCCACCTTGACAACAATTAACCTGATACATTGCTCCTTCCTTTTGTTCATCACATTTTCTGCAAGCCAAGAGAATCCAAGCACCATCGTAGCTTCTCTAAAAGTACTCATTTTTTGAACATGTCTGAGCAGTTCTCTTTTGTATGCACTTTCTCAAGAGAGACTCCACGTTCATTGATGACCTATCTTACAAAATGGTACTTGATAGGTATATGTTTTGTTTTACTTTTGTAGGATAGATTCTTAGCCAAGTGAATAACACTTTGAATATCGAAAAGTAACTTTACTTTGTCCTCCATCCTTCCAAACTCACCAAACAAACCTTTCAACCAAACTGCCTCTTTGCAAGCATGTGAAGCAACTACGTATTTTTCTTCTGTAGTGGATAAAGAAACAATGTTTTGTAGCTTTGACATCCAACTAATAGCTCCACCTACAAGAGTAAAGACATACCCTGAAGTCGACCTTCTCTTGTCCAAATCACCTACAAAATCAGAATCAACATATCCACAGACTAATTCACAACCAATGTTATAAGTGATACAGTAATCACTTGTGCCTCTCAAATACCAAAAATCCCATTTCACTGTTGCCCAGTGCTCTTTACCTGGATTTTCCATATACCTGCTGAGAACCCCAACTGCATTTGAAATGTTTGGCCTTGTACTAACTATCGCATACATTAGAATTCCTACTGCATTAGCATATGGAATTCGAGACATATATTCCTTTTCTTCTTTTGTACTAGGACATAAACTTGAAGAAATCTTAAAATGAGAAGCTAAAGGGACTGAAACTGGTTTCACATCGTTCGTACTAAACCTCAAAAGTATCTTCGCAAGATAATTTTGTTGTGACAACCAAATATTACCATTCCTCCTGTCTCTTAATATCTCCATGCCCAAAATCTTCTTTGCTTCTCCTAAATCTTTCATATCGAACGTCTTAGCCATATGAGTCTTTAACATGTTGATCTCAGTTATGATTTTGCTTGTTAAAAGCATATCGTCAACATACAATACTAAGATAATGAATATGCCATTATTCAATTTCTTAAAGTAGACACAATGATCATACTCACTCCTTGTATAATTCTGGCTCACCATGAAAGAGTCAAATTTCTTGAACCATTGTCTCAGTGACTGCCTCAAACCATACAATGATTTATTGAGCCTGCAAACAAATTTATTGATGCGATTATGAACGAACCCTTGAGGTTGTTCCATGTAAATTTCTTCATCCAAATATCCATGTAAGAATGCAGTTTTAACATCTAGCTGCTCCAACTCCAAATCAAGTAATGCAACTAATACTAACACAATTTGAATTGAAACAGACTTAAAAAATGGTGAAAAAATCTCATGAAAGTTAATACCTTATTTATGAGAATATCCTTTCACAACCAACCTTGCTTTGTACCTTTCCACCTTATCATCAACACCCTTCTTTAGCTTGTAGACCCACTTGCAACCTACATTTTTTTTGTCTCTTGGAAGTTCTACCAGGTCCCATGTGGCATTCCTCTCTAATGCCTTCATTTCATCCTTCATTACTTCTTTCCATTTATCATTGTTAGAACCCTTCATAGCTTACTGATAGCAGGAAGGTTCGTCATCATTAGTACTTAAAGAAATTGACGAAACAAAATCATCATACCTTCTTAGAGGATTTCTGACCCGCGTACAACTACTTAGGGAAGTTTGTAGCTCATCCACACTCTGATGATTGTTATCATCAACCATGTCTTCCCCTGTAGGAAACTCTTCATGAACATCTTCAGAAACTTGTTCATATTCACTTTCATCTGTATTTGAATTGGTTTCAAACTGAATCTGTTGATACTTAGGTACTTCTTCCTGTTTCATTTGAACATCTACATATGATTTGATAAGAGATGATTCATCAAATATTACAATCTTGTTAATGGTGATCTTGTGGGAAGTAGGATCCGACAACCTGTACACCTTAATACCATCACCATATCCAACAAAGATAAGCCTTTTTTATTTTGGATCTAATTTAGAACGCTGATGTTTTGGAATTAGAGCATATGATTCACAACCAAAAACTTTAATATTAGAATAATTTCAAGGGTGACCATTCCATACCTCTTCAAGAATCTTGCACTCTATTGTTGTTGATGGTGATCGATTCACTAGATAACAAGTCATAGTTACTGCTTCTGCCCATAGTTCCTACTGCAAGTTGGCGTTACTAAGCATACTCCTTTCTCTCTCTAGAAGAGTCATGTTCATGCGTTCAACAACTCCGTTTTGTTGAGGAGTATAGGCAGTAGTTTTATGCCTATCAATCCCAAACTCCTTGCAATAGTTCTCAAATTCCATCAATGTAAATTCATCACCATTATCAGTTCTTAAACATTTAATGGACCTACTAGTGCTCTTTTCCACTAAAGCTCTAAACTACTTGAAAATAGTAAACACATCAGCCTTTCTTTTCAACATATAGATCCACACCTTCCTAGAGAAATCATGTATAAAAGTAACAAAATATGATGATCCTCCATACGAAACAGCAGGGGATGGTCCCAAAAAATCAGAATGGATATAATCAAGGATTCCTTCACTAGTGTGTCTTCTAGTTTTAAATCTTTGCCTATTCTGTTTTCCATAAATACAGTGCTTGCAGAAATCTAACTTTAAATACTTTAGACTAGGAAGTAAACTGTGATCAAATAATACCTTTAATCCTCTTTCTCTCATATGGCCCAACCGTTGATGCCACAGTTGAACAGAATCACTGTCATTCTCAGAGACAATTGTCGCATGTATCTGACTCAGTTCTTCCTTCTAACAGAAACAGGTTTCCAACCTTCTTCGCCTTCATGACCAGTAGGATTCCTTTGTAAACCTTCATAACTCCACCTTGAAAAATACTTTTATATCCTCCAGTGTCTAAGACTCCCAAAGAGATTAGGTTCTTCCTTAGCTCAGGTACATGTCTCACATCAGTTAGTATTTTAACAGTTCCATCAAACATCTTAATTCAAATGCTACCAATTCCCACAACTTTACATGATATATCATTTTGCATGTAAATAATTCCATTATCTATAGACTGGTAAGTAAAAAACCAGTGTTTATGAAGACACATGTGATTTGAAGCATCAAAATCTAATAACCATTGTTGATCATGAGGTGAACCAATACTAATTGATAAAACTTCATCAGTCATAACTGGGCCTATTGCCGAACCTATTTCGGTTTCATTTTCTTCCTTCGTCTCTTTTGGAAGGTCTTCCTTGGAGGCTTGTTGTCTCTTCCAACAATCCTTCTTCAGGTGTCCAGATTTGCCACAAAACCAACACTTAAGTTTTCTCTTATTTCCCTTCAACTTTGACCGATAGAAATCCCTCTAAACATGTCTTCTTTACTTAGGTCTTCCTCTGACCACCATCGCCTCATATGTAGATGTTTCAAAATTGGATTTCTTCCATGTTTCCTCACACAATATGTAGCGAACCGCCTCGTTACGACCACCATTCTAGTGATAGGTGCAATTTTTTTTTTTT
>ML789255.1:281662-305810 GCA_009831015.1 Picea engelmannii
CTCACGGCATCGTGGATCCCCTCGAACTAGGTAATCGTTAACCTACAGTTCGAGCCACGGCGGGAGTGCTAGTAGGCTGTGGCAGGGCTGCTGTCCACACCTCTCCCTCAATCTCTCTGGATCTCGTGTGTGGCCCCTCTACTTCATATGTGAGTCCGGTCGACAAGCTATCGTCAGCCTGCATCATCAACCATCATGTCAAGTCATGTCAGCAACATATCATATAATCAATAGTACGTCATCAAAATGAAACAATATCATCATAAATGAAACGACTCAAATACCCCACTCCCTGACTCAATCCGGAGTCCAAGGGAGTTCCACAGATGCCCCTGCATCTTCTAGGTCCGACACCCTACACACTCAAAGAAACTGAGTCAGCAGCACCTGTCTACACCATGGTAGTAAAACCATCCTGTCATATAACTCAATGCATCAAAAATGAAAGAAAGGTTTTATCATCATATATATCCAGATCACTTGCGAGCAAGTGTCCTCAAAGAATAAGTTTGGTATGTGCGCCAGAGCGGGATGTTACACAATAAAGCTCCAACAATAACATCAAACTCAATACTTTCTGTTGAACTGAAACTAATAGAGGTAACAAAGTGATCCCATTACTCGAGCAAAGAACACAATAGTGTAATCTCTTTATTTTCAGATTTGAATTTCACTCCCATGCTAGTCAATTGGACTAAAAGAGTATTAAAAGTATTTAAATGATCAGCTATTTTCGTACCTTCCTTCATGTGCAAAATGTACAATTGTATTTTCTGGAAGATCCTGTTCGTCAAGCATTTCTTCATATACAATCTTTCCAACTTTGTCCACAAACTGGTTGTTTTCTTCTCCGCAACAATGTTGAACAAAACATCATTGACCAAACACAAGCGTATGGAGCTCGATGCTCTCGCATCAATTTCATCCTAGTATTCATCTTTTATAGTGGTGGGTTGCTTTTCTTTTCCCAAAAGTGCCTTCACCATGCCTTGTTGCATGAGCAGATCGTGCATCTTAACCTTCCATATCTCGAAATTGTTCTTGCCATTCAACTTCTCAATTTTGAATTTAGCACTCTGAGTTTTCGACATTAGCAGAAGAAAAAATTCCAAAAAACACTTCTTATAAAATCAAGCCCTTTAAAAAATGTGAAGGAATAATGGTATAAAATCCAAAAGGTTTAATAAAAAAAATCCTTTTAACTAACCTCACCTCTTAAAAATAAAAATAAATTTCACCTTTACTTTTTTACTTTATACCTTTACTTTTTTACTTTATACCTTTACTCCATAAAAAAAAAAAACCTTTTAAAACATCCTCCACCCTTTTGTTTTATGCAAACAATATTTTAATTCCAAATATTGTAAAAAACTTTTTCACTCCATAAAAAACATACCTTTACTTGTTCACTTCATAAAAAACATGTGAATGTTTCTTAAGGGGGATGGGCGCTCCTTGGACTATTGAAAGGGAGCACTAGCGCTCCTTCACTATGGATGGGGGAGGGTCGATGCTCTGTGATGCATGAACCGGGCGTGTGGATGTTACCGAAATTGGAATTTCACAAGTGTGAGAGTGTCGATGTGCCTCTACCACTACCTAGGGAGCATCGATGACGTTCTACTCAATTTGTGATCTTGCACCACGGATTTGGTCCTCACAGATCTCCAACAGAGCTCTGATACCAATTGTTAGAATTGCAAATGCGAAAAACACAATTCACATATGATAATCAGTAATCACAAATAAGGTATTGGTTGACTTATTATTCAGATCATGGAGATTACAACAGACTTGCAAGATCTCTCATGTCCTCCCATTTGCCTCTATGGGGATACATAAATTTATATACATTTACACAGGAAACGGATTATTAAATACACGCCTATCCATATTCCAACTTGGTCTATTTAGTTGCAACCAATGTGGAATAATAAAATCTAAATCTATTCTTGAAAGTTTGTTGTCACCAAATTCCGATAGTGATGCAGTGAGTTAAACAATAAACATAACATCCCTTGTCATCGAGGATGTTTGGTACGAGATCCGAGCACTTGTTGGGGCACCGAAGAATATCCATAAATTACCATTGCACACTTGATTAGGAGAAAGTGGATTATCCAATTTTACAAAAAAAACCAACAACATATGTGAACATCACGTCTCCTTCACAACTTTCGCTCTGTCGACAACATACCCTGTGGCACCAAAATTCAACCTATAATCACATTCATGGTGACAGGCTTCCAATTGCTTCTTTTTATTTCAAATTGATGATGTTGATGAAGTTGGCTTTACCTACTACTACGCATAAACTAGAAATGAAAACTAGAACAAGGAGCAAGTTATACAATAATTGTTCTTTCCTCATATCGTATATATTGGATGAAAATACTGGATCTAACAATGAGACTCCAGCGAGCCTGCGTCATCTTGAGGAAACATGAACCATTCCTTGAATGCATATGGTGGATGAGAATTAGAAAGCCTTATATCTTGCCTCATGTATTGTGCCTTACACAATATAAGTGCTATAACCACGATAGAACCTTGGAAATCCTCATAATCCATTGAGTTTGACATCCATGTCATAATCCATTGAGTTTGACATCCATGTCTAGTGTAGGAAAATGTACTTGAAAGAGAAAGATCTGCAACTTCAAGCAAGCCAACTACTAGAACATCTGTGGAACACTCCATTTCTTATCTAAGAATAGAACCATCTATATATGTTCTAGTCTAGACATGAAAATGACCATCTCGTGGAGAGAGTGATGGCTCATAATGTTTGAGACAACAATTGCTAACTTTTCATAACTATGAAGGTTGTGGATATCACTTGGATAACCTTTCAACGTAGATGATTTTAGGGTTAAATTTAGTTTAGTCGGTTAATTTTTTATGGTTTTTCTAAAAAAAGGATTGGTTAATTTCTATTTTTCCCAATAACTATTCACCCAAATTCCATAGAATAAAATTTTATTTTATCTTAATAATTGTCAAAATGTTATAGAAATTGAATATTTTTACAAAATTATAACCAAACATTTTACATTTTCCATATTAAAAATTAATTAAATTAATACATTTTGCTGAGAACTTCTCCCCTAGATCTCTTTCCTTGCACAAGAAATATATGCAAACAATCCCGTTAATTCTGTTTGATGTAACAGGATTCAAACAAAAGACTTGAGGGTCCAAAAGTTGGATGTTCATGCCATCCCTACTCGAAATTGGCTCACAGGTGGGACGATGGTGTGGGACAACACTTCAAAGATCCACTTTCGAGGCTTGGACTAACGACGAGCCATAGTTTTCATGGAACCATTCAGATATTATGCACCACACAACTTACATGAAACACCTACTCTCTCATGTAATCGATTATGACAATGCGGTCGAGTTTCTCGATGGTACAACTGAAAAAACTGACAACTTGAGCATTGTCGATCAAGGGTTACGTATTGTCATCAGTTTGATTTTCCATGCAATGACAATGCCCCAACTTCTACCCCGGCCATGCTCGAGCTCATATTGTCACTGGTAATAAAGCCTATAATACGTGGCTTGCATACAATCGTTGAAGGCTTTCCAGGAATTCTAGGGATCGAGTTGTGGCTACTACTTGGCATTTTTGTTGACCAAACACATGATCCAATGCGATGGCAAATTTGCAAATTGTATTGAATACAAACCGCTCGCATTGTATAATATGAGTTGCGATTTAGATTTGATGTGGAGAACACCAAATCTAAAGAAGTTGATCCATGATGCTAAGCTGACTCAGGCCAAGCTCCATTATTCCATCTGCATGTTTATGATACAGGTCACCAATTTCTGATTTTTCACACCCAAATACTGCGTGTTTTAAAGGAGGATGGGAGAATTCAAAACAAATGTTGTTGTATCAACTCATTACAAACACACAAAATCAGACACCGGACCAAACTAGTTGTGTCTTTAAAACTCTTAATGCAATTTTATTGATTCTTGAGAGAGTTAAATACAAAAAACTTACTAACAATAAGACTTATCTCTTCTAGAGCTTTCTTCAACTAACTAGAATTAAGTGAGACTATTCTTCAATTCTCTAAACTTGGAACTCTTAGAAAATAGCTAATGCATGACTAACTAAAACTCTTCTAGAGTTTAAAATTAAAACTTTCCAAAAACTAACTACTAAATTATATTCTAACACTCCCCTTTAATTGTTACAACTAAATGCTTTAACATTTACAAGACCTAAATTATATCTAAGAAACTCAAACACATGTTTTTCCAATGGTTTTGTAAACATGTCGTCCAATTGTTCTTTTGATCTACAAGATTCCAAGTAGATTTCTCCATTGTTTACAAGCTTTCTAATAAAATGATATCTAGTATCAATATGCTTGCTTTTCTGATGAAAAAATTGGTTCTTTGATAGAGTTGTTGCCACAATATACTGGAGTTGGTCCTTCTTGTCCTTGTAGAAGATCACCCAATACTCTACGTAAACAAGCTGCTTGATAAGTTGTTGTTGTGGTTGCTACATAATCAACTTCAACTGATGAAATTGTCACAATCGGATGCTTCTTGAATTCCAATGAAATCACACCTAAACCAATAGGGAAGACATATCTTCAAGTACTCTTCATGTCATCAAGACTACCTACAAAATCATTGTCAGTATATCCAATCAAAAATTCATTACTAGTGCTGGAATATAAAATGTCAAATACTGTTGTTCCAACGATAAATCTCAAAATTCTTTTGTCAACTTGCCAATGTGAATCTTTTGGAGATTCCATGAACCTAGAAATAAAATTGATAACATACATAATGTTTGTCCTAGACGTAGTGAGATACATGAGACTGCCAACCAATCTCATGAATAGAGTTGGATCTACATTAGATCCCACATCCTCTTTACTAAGATTGTCCCTATTGCAACTGAAGTTGGTGTTGGTTTACAATTCATCATCTTGAACCTATTCACCACATCCATGGCATACCTTGCTTGAAGTTAAAAAAAATCTTTAATTTGATTGAATAATTTCAATACCAAGGAAATATCGCATTAACCCCAAATCAATTATTTCAAATTATTGTTTCATGGTTGCTTTTAAGCTTGTCCACTAACAGATTTCCTATGAAGATCATATCATCAACATATAACCAAACATTCAATATTTGACCTTGCATATTCACCTTTATATACAATGTTGTCTCAGCACTACTTCTGTTGAATCCATCATTGATCAAATATAAATCAATCCTACTATACCAAGCTCTGAAATTTTGCTTAAGCCCACAGGGATATTTCTTCAATCTGTAAACTTTATCTTCATGTCCTTTTATCACATATCTTGGTGGATGCTCCACATATACTTCTTCTTCCAAAATGCCATTCAAGAATGCTAACTTGCATCCATTTGATAAAATTTCCACCTGTTTTGAGCTTCTATAGATAAGACAACTCTAATTGTGTCTAACCTTGCAATTGGTGCAAAGCTCTCACCATAATCTACTCCAAGTTTTTGTGAAACACCTTTTTCTACCAATCTGGCCTTGTGCATTTCAACTTCTCCTTTCTGATTAAACTTGGTTTTGTAAACCCATTTTACACGAATCCAATCTTTATCTCCTGCTAATTCTACTAGATCTCATGTCTCATTCTTCTCTATGGAATCAATTTCTTCGTCCATTTATTGAAACCAATTTTATTCTTTAATTGCTTCTTCAAAACATGTCAGTTGAAATGAAAACAATGCAAAATTTAAATGCACTTTCATATATTTCTCTTAAACTTCTAGTATTTCTAGACCTTAAGAAGGAAATCGTAGAATTCGATACATCGTTTGAATGAGAAGTAGGAGTAGACTGGGCTACTGGGCTAGATTACTCACCTTAAACAAAATTTCTTGGATTCCTTGTTGTATTATCTTTGATTATTGATTGGGTTTGCGAACCTTGTTGTCCACCTTGTGCAATCTGCTCCTCCGCTTGATCTTTTTTTGAGGTATTACTGCTCCAATACATATATTCTTACATATGCTTCCATTCCATGCTTCATATTCTTTGAATTCAACATCCTCTCTAATTATCACCTTCTTGTCACTAAATTATACAATTTATATTCCTTGGAATTATCATTGTACCCAAGAAGGATGTATTTTTTACTTTTGTCATCTAACTTCCTTGACTTTTTAGGAACATAATCATATGCGATACAACGAAATACTTTTAAGTGCGCTATATTGCAACACATACCTATCCATGCTTCTTGTGGAACTTTTTTCTTCACACTTTTAGTATGAGATCTATTCAAAACATAAACAAAACAAAGTATTGCTTCTCCCTAAAACTAATTTGACAACTTCTTTTCTTTCAATGTGCTTCTAGCCATATTCATAATGGTTTTATTTTTACTTTCATCCACACCATTTTGTTGAGGTGTATACTTGGCTGTAAACTGTCTTTTGATATCATGTTTCTTGCAGAAATCATGAAAAACATTTGAATAGTATTCACCTCCTTTGTTTGATCTTAACACTCTAATATGATGACCACTTTGTTTCTCCACCATTACCTTGAATTCTTTTAACTTGTCAAAATTTTATGATTTCTTTGGAAGAAAGTACACCCAAGTCTTTTTGTTATAACCATATATGAAGGTTAGGAGGTAGTAACTTCCTCCTAGTGATTGGGTCTACATTGGACCCCATAGATCTGTATGAACCAACTCCAATGGTGACTTTTCTCTATAAGACACCCCTTTAGGAAAACTATCCATGTGTTGTTTTTCCATAATCCAACTCTCACATGAACTAGTTGGCTCTTGAATGAGAGAAAAACCTTCAACCATATTTTTATTCTACAATAGTTTTATACCACCAAAATGTAGATGGCCAAATATAAGATGCCACAACCAAAACTCATCCAAGCATGTTGCATTTTGGGCAAGTGAGACATATTTTCTATCATAATTCATGGAAAGAGGATACATTCTATTCTTTGTCATTTTCACCCTAGAAATCAACATCTTATTGGGAGGTTTATCATATATGAAACAATAATTTCCTTTAAATATTACATCATACCCTTTTTTAGTATGGTGGCCAACACTAATAAGATTATGTTTCAAACTTGGGGCATAATACACATCCGATATGTGCATTTTTTTACCGTGTTTGTTCTAGATGTTGACCGTTCCTTTTCCCATGACTTTTAGAATATTGTCTGACCCCAAATTGACTTAATTCCTCACTGAATCATCCATATCTATGATTAATCTTTTGTCTCATGTCATATGATTTCTACATACACTATCTAACAACCAAATATCATTAGAATTCCCTTGAGAAGCATTACAAGTAACAAATAATGATTCTTCACAGTTCTGAGTGGTGTTAGAATAATTTGCATCATGTTTGCTAAGGTCAACCTTCTTCTTCCTACATTCATGTGCATAATGACCCAACCTGTTACAACACAAAAATTTAACTTTGGATTTGTCGTACCTCTAGTTTGGCTGTGAGCTTCTATTGTTGCTCCCCTTAAGCTATGTGGATTTTGATCTGGTCTCCTTTCTTGTCTCGACCTATATCTTTGGTTTTTACTTTTGTTGTGCTTGCCCCTACCTCTTGACTTTGATCCTCCTCTCACTCTTGAGATCGAAACTTGAGATCTAAATGCAGTTTCCAAGGAATTATCATACTTGTTCATCCTAGATTCATGGGATAACAAGGATCCCAAAAACTCATCTATTGATAGTTATGTAAATCCCTTAGACTCTTCAATGGTGATAACCACTGCATCAAACTTATTCGGCAAGGTTCTAAGAACCTTCTCTACCATGCTCTGATACCACTATTAAAGGAGGAGGGTTGAATTCAAAAAAACTATTACTGAATGAACTTAGTACAAACAAACAAAATCAAACACTAGACAAGAGAAGATGCAACTCTAAAATTTTTAATGCATTTATTGATTCTTGAGAGATAGTTAAATACACAAAACTTACTAATAATAAGACTTATCTCTTCTAGATAGTTCTTCAAATAAATGGAACTAACTGAGACGCTTCTTCAACTCTTTAAACTTAGAACTATCCAAAAATAACTAATGCACAACTAACTAAAACTCTTCTAGAGTCTAAAATTAAAACTTTCGAAAAAATAACTATGAGAGTAATTATATTCTAACAATGTTGTGGCCCAAGTCTTTATCAACACCAAAAGGCACCATATCCTCTCCAAGTAATTTTTTTTGGGTGCTCATATATGCATATTGTCTCTCATATTTACATTGAGTTTTGATTGGAACATGCTTTCACTATGATGCTTTCCACAACAATCATACACTCTCCTCAGACATATAATCGTGCATGGTACCATAGAACAACTTATAGACAATAAGCAACGAGAAGGTATGTTTATATAGAGATCGCAAAGAATCATATTTGTAAGAGGCCCATCGAAGAAATCCTATTACACAATAATCATTCTCACACCCTTTAACCTGGATAATTTCCTCTAGACTAATTTTATCATGAAAAATGTCACAAAACCAAAAGTCATCAAAATTTTAAGGTAAAGCATATTTGAAAATGACCTTTGATGCATGGAATGTATATTTTGATACTGCAAATCATTATGATGAAATTAAATAATATGGATTGGAATCAATTATGTACGCACGATGATCAATAACCTTAATGGATATCAATGTAAACATTATCTTATGGAATCCATCAAGATTGGTTTTTATCTTAGATGGTTGTTCCATATTTCACCCTTAATGAGTGATCTACCTCTACACTTAAGGTTAATTTCCTTCATATTTTTTCATCAATGGAAACAAAAACAAATTGATTTGGAGGTGCTACATAAGTACAAAACTTAGCTATGCAAAAATTATATTCATTTCTTACTGATCCATTCTAATGGATGCTCCTCTTTATATTGCTTCCTCTTGATGGAATCCTCCTTGGATAAATGATCTAGTTGATGTTCTTCACAGGCCGACTCATCGACTATTGGTACTTCACCAAATATTTCATCTACTACCTCTTTCTCCGTGGGTGCTTGCACAACTCCCTTTCCATGCTTCAGTTGAAGTTGTGGATGAATATTCTAGCACTTATCAACCTAATGACACAATAGTTTTGGCCAATTATCTTGGAAAACAAGCCCTTCTTGTCACTCTCCCCATATTGATTTGGAGAGTGATATTTGCATCTTTCCTTCTTCTTGAAGGACCTGACCTTCTTCATTAAGGACTTTCTCTTCCAACACATAGCCACACAATGGTTGTTTATCCACAAAAAGTACTTGGATATGCAACATACCATAAATTTGGTGTTACGTGGCCATTCTTCTCATAATCGAAGAAAACATTGCAGTACTTGCCATACCTTTTAAGACTATTCTTCATGCAAGTCTGATGAGGGGAACATGCTTTACCTCCTCCTTTGGGATGTTCATCTCTCTTTGGAGATGTTTTTCAATCTACCTTGATTCTTTTCTCACAATTGAAAGGATGTACCTTTCTTGATTCTTACTTACATTCATTGTCACTATCACGAAATGGTGCTCCATCTCCTTGAATGGGTTTTTTACATAATGGATTAGGATCTTGTCTTCAATCTTCTCTTTCGTTAATTGTCTTGGAGCATTCTCTAACTTTTTCATTGCCATATCTCAAACCTGCATAACTAGGTCTTTCCTCAACCTGTATGGGACAAGCCATTCCTTCGCCATTGATTCCAAGGCCCTTTCCATCAAATTCCATCTTGGTTAGAAACTTAGAGCCAATACTATGAGTATTCTTATCAAATTTAGTAAAAGAAGCATCTTTATGGGAAGAACAAAGTGAATTACTTATTTTCCATATCTTAGTCATGGTTTGAGCATATGAGGTAGAGGATGGTCTCCTTTGCATGGTAGACTCTTCTTTCTCCTCCACTTCTTCACCATTTTGGAACTTTGCCAAAATATTGTCCTTGGCTTGAAACTCAAGTTGCAATTCTTGGATGATTCTCACCAAGAATTAACCATGAGATAACAATCTATCTTGTATCTCTTGCCTCTTATCTTCATAGTATTTCAATATTCTTCTTAATTTAGGGTTTTCTTCCTCAATTTGTTGATTCATCTCTTCAAGCTCCTAAAGTCTTTCTCTCTTCATATATATTCCCATGGTTTCCCTTACAAACCAATAAAAAACCTCTAATATTTCTGCCCTATCACCAATTTGATCTGACATTAGTGCTTAAAATCTACTAATTCAGACTCATTTAAACAACCTCTTAATTTCTCATATTTACATCAAGAAAATTGACTTTAATGAACTAAAAATTCAATATCTAAAGACTCTAAAGAAGCATTGAAAATAGATACAATACTTAGCCAATTGATAATGGAGTTCACCCCACCTAGGCTACATCTCCAGGTCCACTTCAATCCATGAACCTGCTTTATTGATTCTCCTTCAAAGAAGGCTTCTCTTTTACAAAGGACTAATGAATTCTTAAGAAATCCTTTCAACTTGCTATCTCTCCTTTACAAAGGGGAAAATGAATTCACCAAGAAAGCCTACAACTTGTTATATTTCCTTTACAAAGGACTAAAGAATAAAAAAAAACCCTTCTTCCCTCTCCAAAAAGAGTTTAAATAGTTCTTCATTTGAGAACCACCTCAAGATATTAAGGACATAATATCTCTCAAGATCCCACAACTTAGGATTTGGGCACATGTCAAGTAATCATTTTGAGGAAATATTTCAACCATGCCCATGAAAAACTCAACTCTTCATGAATATATCAACTCTCCCTGAAACTAGGAAACTACAACCCATGGGAATCTCAACTTTCCCTTGAGACTAGGAAACTAAAATATTACGTAGTTCTCACACCAATTAGTTTCCTTTTACAATTAAAAATACAATAATACATCAGCACCTAAGCTCAAAATAAGTATTAATCATTTCATTTTATATTTTTTTACAATTTTCCCCAAACATCAATGATAAATATCTTTCGTATATGAAGTCCTCCTGACCTCATTCAAACTACGCTAGAAAGTTCCCTGTGAGTTATTCATTGTGCAAAAAACTTCGGTATAAATGAGAACCAACTTGAATGTGTCAAACATTAATATCCTCTTGGATCAACAGGCTATGAAGGATTATGGATGATCTTCCAATGCCTTCAATATGAGACACTTGGTTATTTCAAGGGAGTAATTAGTATAATGCGTATATTGGCTATAAAGTGCACAAAGGAAGTTCTTTCAAAGTTGTTTGTTCCTTCCTTGCTTAAGTTTGTTGTTTTGGTTAACAAATTTATTCAGTTTGCAATGTTAAGACCACTTCCACCATCAATAGTTTGATTGGGTGGATTTCCCCCTTTCCCTTGGTTTTGATTCTAGCTCAAGTGTTGTCTTTCTTCTTTTTTCCTTATTCTATGAATTCATGGGATTAGGTGGGCCCTGCGATGAAAAATCCTACCCTTGTTCAGAAGGAGATGTTTGAACAAGGTTAATGATAGATGGGCACAAGGAAAAAGGTAATATGGATTTTGAAGTGAGGGGCCACCATAAGAAATTCTTGGATCATATGATAAAGACAAGAATGCACTAGAGTGTAACACATTTCATGCGGGGTTGTGTATATGTTGAGAGGGTTGTATTCCTAATTGGGGAATATTATCCCCTTGATGTTAAGGTCATGATCTATCATAAGGGATATTAGGATTGACATATGGAATATTTTAATACTTGTATGAATTGTTGGGTTGATTGTAAGAAGTGTTGTCTCCAATGCAATGATTGTGATATTGACTAGCGCTAAGTGAGAAAGACCTCTAGAGAAAGTGGTTTGTAGTGTGTGCAAAGGACCCAATAACATTGTTAGCAACATGAGATCTCTTGGTGTAAGTTGTCAAAAGGATGATGTCAAGGATCATCATGAATTACAAAGTATAAATACCCTAACTAGGCTAGGCAAGGTCAAAATGTTGCATCTTGAGGTTTTCCTCATCTTCATACTAAGGCATGGTATTGGATGTATCTTTGGTGATAATGAAGAGGAGATATTTAAAAAACCAAAAAACAAAGAGATGGACTTTGAGTTTGATATTACACAAACTATGTTGTTGTTGCCACTCATGGATATGATGTGTGATATCGATGGTAGTTGTTTGGAAATAAATAGTAATAATTTTGACCCCTGTGTCATGATGCACTAGTAAATTGGAAAAAGGTCAAGAAATCTTTGGTTGTTGACTCAAGAGTGGTAAGTCTGCCAACCATTTCTTCAATGTAGCTTTTTATGGACACCCCTATGAGGGTGTGCTAAAACAACCTACGCTATATAGAATATTCCATATTACAGTTGGTCTAGCACCATAAATGAAAATTTATCATATGGTTTGATAGATCCTCACTAGATCTACCCTCAAATTTGAGAATGTCAAATGAGAACATTGTTAGCATGTTTGTAAAAGATGAATCATGGAGGATAGGATCATTGATGAGTTTTCCCCAATCAGGGAGATTCACACTAGCCATATAAGGTAACTTGGGCCCAACCATGATGGATGGGATAGTGTTTAATGAGTTAGATGGAGATGCACTCAATGTATACAAGCTAGACAATGACAAGATTAACAAAGATGAGCTTGGTGTGAATGAACTTAATTTAGGTTTAAAGAGTGTGAAACACACCTCACTAGAGAGATGGAAATAGTAGGGTTCCCTCCTATCAAAGGAGGGAGGTTGCAAAGATTAAGATAATACCTTGGTGGCTGGGATTTTGCTATAATGACCAGCTTTTAAAATATTTCTAAACTATGAGGTGATAGGTAAATGAAACGTGTAAAAAAATAGAAATGTCAAAGTAATGTATGTAAATTTGAAATATTTTCTCAGATGGTGCAATAAATAGTTAATATATGCATTTTATTTGCAACAATATGTGATTTTTTATGACAAGGTTTTCGCACCATGTTTCAAAAGTAAAAGAAAAATTTAAGACTTTAGCAATTCTCACACAAATCATAAATCATAGATAATCCTTTTAGTTGTCTCAATGGATGATGATGAAATCCACAAATGAATGTAATAAGTGAGGATGTGATAAAAACAATGGTATTGAATCACCCTAGGGATAAAGGTACAAGATGGAAACATCTATCTCTCTTAGGTGCTTCCCTAAAGAATGTAATAAGCGAATATGTGGTAAAAATAGGGGTAGTGAATTGTCCTAGGGGTAACGGTTCAAGAGGGAAACATCTATTTATCTCGGGTACTTCTACAATCCCACGAAATCCACTTGGTGATAAACCTAAAATTTGATGTCTATGATATCTCTTTGCAAATTGTGGACAAGGGGTTACAAACTTCTAATAGAGAAAAGGGAGTGAGCATAACTTGAAATGGATTGGTGGCTCTATCAAACTATTGTTATCAATCTAAGCAATGAAACTAAAATGAGAGTGTGTTCTTTGTGCTGGAAAATACATCTGTTGCAAACGATTTCAAGCAACCTAGTAAAATAACCATTTTTTAATGAAAAACAATCATGGAGAGTTATTTGGATACCAAAGTCCACAATACTAACTTAGACTATAATTTCTTGTGTACTAGAGGGAGAATTTAATAGGTTAGATTTAAGTTGGCTTTCATAGAACATTAAGCTTGACATCATGAACCAAACACATTTATCATTAAGGAGTGCTAAAGGAGGTAGTTTTCTACCCTAATTGTTTTGAATTTCCCAAATCATTTTAGAATTGAAATATAAGAGAAATTTGTTATTCGGAATAGGTTTTAGTCTCTTCGTTGTATACACAAGTGTAGTGATAAAACTAACAATTTGTAAGTAAAATTTTCAATGTAAGTGCAAAGAAATAAAGAACCATAAAAACGATAAATACTTGAAAAGAAAAATTCTTTACTTACATCGTTCTTTTAATTTCTGAGCATTCAACATGGTAAAACACAAAGTTAGGACAATCAATAATTGATGGAAAACATGAAATTACCTATAAACTTTACAAATAAGTTATATGCTAATAAAAATGCTAAATTTTGAATGACCATGTGGGCTCCTATTATGATAATGTCATGAATCTAAGAATCACGCTAGTAACATAAATCATTAACAATGTGATTCATGTTACTATAAAATGTACTAGGAACACAACTTTGTTGCACAATATTTGAATTGAAAAATATATGCAAACAACGCCATAATCAAAGACAACCCAACTCGAACAAAGAGAAAAGAAAATCGCATTGGCACAAAAATCCAAGAAATAAAAAAATTCAAATTTTGAAAACCATGGCCTTTCCAACTAATGGATAAGGAAAAGAAGAAGTTAAAATGAGCATAAAAAAGTATACCAAACATTAGAAATCAAGCCTAGAAACAACTTGGAGTTGGATTAATAGACCAAACCCTCTAGTGTAGTCAACATTCTTTTATAAGGGTTTTCATGCATGGGAGTGCTTAAAACTCTCTCCTATTCGTTTTTTGCAATGGGAAATAGACAATGGACATTAAGTTGACATAAATATAAATAGTGACACTATTCTCTAGCATATATAATAGCTACAAAAGCATTAACCAATGGATTCAATGACTTAAATAACATTCAAACAACATTTTTTTGGGGAAAGCATAAAACTAATTTATTTCAATGGAAAATAAAATAAAGCATGCACTATATCACCTTGGAAGAGATCTAATCTTCTCCATGAGAGAGTCCTTTTAAGCTCCGATTAGACTCAATCTCAATCTATGGTAAAGTTGAGCATCCTTTCTCCATCAGAATGGTCACTTTGTAGGGAAAATGAACAACTTGAGGGAAATAAAGCAAGAGACAAGTGACTGGAAGAAATGTAGTCACTCTTTGGTACTAGTTCTTGAGCATAACCTTGCTCTCGATTTATTTTTATAAATGCTTGGCCATGGATTCTACTTATAAGTTGAATTGAAATCTCAATCTAAACTGGTTCCCATGTGAATATTCCTCCTTAAGTGATTCACATTGACGTGCATGTTTAGACCTAAAGGAGGGCCAAAGGACCAAGTGTTAATGAGATGGGAGGTGTAGGTTGATCTTTCCACAACCACTTGATTTCTTTAGGGTTTCCTTGGGAATTTATGAGCGACAAAATGACTAACTTTGCATATTTACAGGGGTCATGCAAGTAACAAAATTGTTTCAATGTGATTGGTGTGAGTATTGAGAGATATATCCTACAATTTTGCAAATGGTCGAACTAAAGGTTTGACTTTTCTTAGTGTTGTATAATTAACCTGTAGATCGTGTTTTTCATTGCATTATGTGAGTTATATGTGGATTTGCAATGCTTCAAAGTACGATTATTTAAATGTCAAATGCGATAGAAATTAGGCACATAACAAATATCATCAACAAAGAGGAATATCATTGAGTCCAAGTGTGTTAATAGCAATAGATCTTTCCTCTCTAAAACATAACCCAATTTTATCCATGTAAATGCCAAAAAGTGTGGAAGAAAGAGACACCCTAACTTAACATCAATATTACAATTGATATCAATAAACCACCCATTATTACATTATAACTTAGCAATAACCTTTTCTTAGAGCCAATGGAACTCAAGAAAGGTTACCAATTTCTTCCTAATATTTCAAAGCCATAATGTCAAAGGTTTCCTTTTTATTAGTGTTGTCAACCCACTAATTTTTCTTCCAAGAATTATGCCAAAATATTCTAAAAGTGGATTCTCATTTTTCAATAGCTCTTTTATTATTGTCATCAAGTCATTGACTATTTTTTCTTTAAAAATTTTTAAAAATTAAACTAAATAATCCTAAAAGTGGATTCTCATTTCTCTATAACTAATAAAAATAAACTATTCGTAAACTCAAAAAATGGGAAAACTAAAAGAAACTAGTCATCACCAAATACCCAACTCACAGAAGTAACCCCTTAGACTAAATTGTTTTGCTAATTATAACAATAACATTAATTATTTTTACATTATATTGATTATAATAATAAAAATGTGAAAACTAAAATAAACTAGTCATCACCAAATACCCAACTCGTAGAAGTAACCCCTTAGACTAAATTGTTGTGCTAATTATAACAATTACATTAATTATTTTTACATTATATTGATTATAATAATAACAGTAATTATTTTTCATTTTAACAATTTTAACTTGCTCCCCAAATAACTAAAATAACTTTAAACAATAAATGTTCATTGAAACATAAGGGAGATATTGAAGAAAACAAGAATGAAAAATAATGCACTATACTGAAATATATCTCCAGTATGTAAGCTATGTTATCTTTTAAAAGTGTTTCATTTCCTTTCAATTCTACTTAACCAAATCGTCTCCACAATTCATAATTCACAATAAATATTGTGAGAAGGTAAGCCATGGTTACTAACTGCCGGGTACTGCAATCCTAGATGGGTCTGTTGTTGAACAAGTGATTCCAGATTGAAGGGAGTAATGGAAGAAGAATCCCCACTCCAAATAAGTTTGGCAAGAAGTTCATGAAATTTGTCAGTCCTGTGTGTTGCATCCCAAAACAAGTACTTATGTGGATGACTACACAGGAATTTCTTGTATTTCCCACGATATTCTTCTGGAATATCCTTTCCACAGTCCACTGCTGCATTGAAGGGCCCCGCTCCGCAACAAGCTGAGTCCGTCTCCCAAAACCCTGCACTCTCACCACCATGACATATAACCATCATTACAAATAATATCTACAGATAGGTTTTCCATCAAGCAGTAACTAAACAAGAGGGCTTACCATGGGCCTTCCTGTCATGGATCACGTTGAGGTAGAAAGGGAAAGAATGAGCGACAAGGATGTTAGCTTCTCTCATAACATTATCCTTCAGATTACGAGTCATGTGCACAAGCCCATGATTGAACTCCTTAACCACTTGGTTTGCACTTTCCAAACATCCACCGCTGCCATTTCCTTTACTACTCATCACAGCAAGCCGAGCGGTTGGACTGCATCCCAAAGGGAATATATCTCCTACAACGAAGTTCCTTGCTCCGCTATGGTACAGATCCTACAGCATCATAAACATATTATTACAAGAAATACTTAATGATATGGTTGTGCTTAAAACGAGAATCGTAAGTTTAGGAGGATTCGATCATACGAGCAGGTATTCTTTGTATTTGGTAAGCAGCAAGTCGAGAAATTCGTGAGAAGATATGGTGTTTTCGTAGGTCTGGTTCTGCAGGTAAAAGGCAATGTCGTTGGCTCCAACTTGAATTGCATATAACGACTTAGACAGAACGAAGCTACCGCCCTGTTTCATGGTGGTTGCAGCGACCATGGATGAGAAGTTTTTGAATTGACTTATTTGAACACTCATTGGAATTATATGCTGCATACAACCAAACAATACGATTATTATATTTTCATTTTTTCTTCGGTGAAGCAAATTTTAATTTTGTTCCAACTGAAATTTAACAAAACCAAAATGCAGATAATTTCCCAGCGTTCCACGTCTCAGCATCAAGATGTGTATGGTTGTATTATCCCTTTAATCGATTAAGTGATTTTTGATATGAAATATCTTATTAGGTTAAAAATGCCATGAAAGAAACTGAAAAAGCTCAATAATCGAAAAAAAATCAAACTCAAAAACATAGAAACATATCGATTAAAAAAATTAATAATTCTACGTTAATAATGATAATCGAAATAAATAGTTCTACGTTGATAATAATAATGATAATCGGTACTGGACAGAAAGTTATTTATGGTATTTGAGAAAGTTTTGGCTGCACGGTTTAATCTCATTTAATTATTTAAATGTGGTATTTACATATCCTTACAGTAATTTTTTAATGTGATTAGGTCAATGTTAAAAAGTAAACATGTTAACGGATGCCTTGATAAATGCAAGAAAGTTATGAATAATAAATCTTCAATGCATAGCCATCAGATTAGGGTTTAAGGTTAAATAMGGTTAAAAGATCATTAATTGTGCCCATTGTCAATAGGTGTAAGCCTTTCGGCGTAATTAATTGTGCCCATTGTCAATAGGTGTGGGTAAATATAAAGGTAATTCCTTGTCAACTCTAGGTGAAATTCTTTCAAGAAAAAWTATAAAATATAATTAAAATACTTAATCGATTATGAGTCAGTAGGATGATCACAAAGCATACAAGTTTTTTTGCTTTGTTGATTGAGGTTGGAATGGTTTCAGTAATACCTAAAAGTGTGTCCTGTTAGTTACAGTAAAACCTAAAAGTATGTTTAATTGGTTATGAGTTTGTTTTTCTTAGAGTTCAGAAAGTTGAGTAATGACTCAAAACTCAAAAACATATTACAGTAATAATGATAGTCTACTTGGTGGAACCATCAACGATCACTACTCAATGAAATAAGTAGTAAAACCTAAAAGTATGGTTAATTGGTTATGAGTTTGTTTTTCTTAGAGTTCAGAAAGTTGAGTAATGACTCAAAACTCAAAAACATATTACAGTAATAATGATAGTCTACTTGGTGGAACCGTCAACGATCACTGCTCAATGAAATAAGTAGTAAAACCTAAAAGTATGTTTAATTGGTTATGAGTTTGTTTTTCTTAGAGTTCAGAAAGTTGAGTAATGACTCAAAACTCAAAAACATATTACAGTATTAATGATAGTTTACTTGGTGAAACCATCAACGATCATTGTTCAATGAAATAAGTTGCAGTAAAATCTTAAAGTGTGTCCAATTGGTTATGAGTTTGTTTTTCATAGAATTAAGAAAGTTGGAACCCAAAAACATTTTATAACAATAATGATAGTTTACTCAGTGGGACCACCAAAAATTACTATTCAATAAAGTAAGAAGTAAGAAAATAGGATAACTACCCAAAACTAAAAACAAAATAAGAAAATAGGATAACTACCCCAAACCAAAAACATATTACAACAGTGATAGTATACTCCTTAAAACCACCAACATAAGTGATTCCCAATTGAATATCCTTTTATGCATGACAATATTTTTTTCCAATTGAATATCCTTTTATGCATGACAATAATTTTTGGTACAGGACTATTTTTATTATCAATAATGATTTTACTGGTTTTATGAACAGAAGTTTTCTAAATTTCGTAAAATAAAATATCAGATAAAAACTACTAATTTAATGCTGCATCACTAATTTAAAAACTTCTAAGTCAACTATTCATAGAGATCTTGGAAGTGAAAATGCATCATTAAAATAGTACATAAATCGCTATCAAAACAGATGCTTTCCCCTCTTGATCGTCATGCATTAGTTCATCCTAATCTTAATATTTGTGCATTACTAATTGTCTATACAGGTTTGCCATTTTTAAGACACGCACAACCAGGTAACACATGTGACTCGATGCATCTCGAAGTCAGAATGGATGAAGTCATAGTCGAATACAAACAAAGATGTCAATTTAGAAGACTCTAATGGGCCGTTGTCGCATTGGCGTGAAGAGGTTGAAAATGGCACGGATATTGATTACGCCATTAAAGAATTATACAAATCGTTCCTCTGTGTACAAGAGCTTTAGCTAAATGATTATGAAACCCATAACCAGTAAAGTAGCTTTTAAGTGTGTGTAAGGCTGGGCTCGGAGACAGTTATGTAAGTATTTTAACAGCTAACTTTTAAAATAATTTATTTAGGGAGGAGATAGTGGAAAAAGTGGAAAAGCTCATCATCAAACTGAACAGAAAAAAGATTGAAATGCAAAAATTAGTACACGAAGCTGTCTGTCCCATATACTATTGTTTGCCTACTAAACGTTAAAATTTCTTCTTCTTCTATCATTTCAAACACAACAATAATAAACAATATCTGAGACTGACCAGCTGTTTGCCTGTGGAGTCCAGCAATCCGCTTCCCCCGGATGCGAAATTAACGCCATCTGAGAAGTCCGCTCCTGGCTTTAGATATGGAGGTGGGAACTCCAGCTTGAGTCTCCTAGCTGCACCACAAAACAGTAAAAAGGGAAAAACGATAGCATAATCCGTGAATGAGGGGTTAAACGTTCAAAAATTCTAATCGCATAAATCGATTCAGCCACAATCTCAACCAAGCCACAATCTCAACCAATCTCGAGTGCAATTCCAATCATCCTTCTAACCAAATTTTGAACAAAACTGGTCAGAAAAACGTGCCCATACAAAACGTAAAACGTTTGAAATGCGTAATACTTAAAATGTTCAGTCACCTATATATATTTTACATAACAAAACACAAAATGGTTACCTATAAAGTCGAATACAGTTCGACCATCGGTGAAACGACCAGTGGGGCAGTGGAAAAATGTGCGACCATAAGGTGGAAAATCTGCGCGGGCGCTTGAATTGGGTATGTTGTTGTTGGTCCCCGCATCAACAGCCGAATCCCCAAATACGAAGAGTGCAGGAACTGATTTTCTACTTCCCAATGCAAAGCCAAACATAGAAGATACGATCAGTAAAACTCCTAAAAGTAGACTTCTATTTGACGGATCCATACCCATTTCCTCTACTTCAAACTGATCTCCCTCTGCAAAACCATCAATGCCTGGCAGCGTTGCTTCACATAGGAATTAGGAGTTAAATGCTAATGTTACGTTAATCTAAATATATTTTTATGATCGTACATTGGACGTAGTTGAAAACTATTCAATCTGGTTTGGTGAAGTAGTTGAGAATACTAAATGGCAATGAAGACCTTGTAGTGTCTCGTTGAAACAATAATACACGGCTAGTTCGCTCAACAGGATTCTCGGCCAATCATTCCAGCCTAGGCAATGTTTATTCTTATTTTAGAGAGTCAATTAAATTCTGGTGACCTGATCTTTAAAGACGAAGTTTGGAAAAGAAAAATAAAGTACAAAGAGGTCTTTAAAGCCACACCAATAAAAGTTCTTTGAAATGTGGTTGTCTCGTCTACATGTCTGAAGTTGATGTCTGAAGGGGAATAACTTCGCCACTTTCACAATACTTTCCGCTACAACCCATCAAAAGATTGAAATGTTTTATTTTTGTTTTGTGTAACATTAAAATTCTGTTTAGCTAAGTATAGGTTGCCACATATCATAGATACTAATAGTTTTCCTCCTTCCCATATATCGTACCATGTCAAAGTTCATTTTCATGCATTACATCACACTTCCTCAAATTTTCCACCATCATAACATATCACATCTAGTTTAAAAGTGGTGCAATACATATAAAATGGGTTTTCAAAAGCATGTCGAATCGATGTTTTTTTTTCATGCGATACACTCAAAACAAAGTTTTTAAGGAAAACCTTTAACGAGGGACACACCAAATTTTTTTTTTGCGACATATAGCACAAAGTTTTTCTTCATGCGACATATCACATCTCCTCAAAGTGTATACCTCTGCGATAGCTTTTTCCATATTGCACCGCACCAAATTTTTTTTCCATGCGATGCATTGCACTTCCTCAAAAGTTCCATCATTGTGACATGTCGCACCAAAATTTAAAAGGAGTGCAATACACAAAAAATGGGTTTCCAAAAGTGTGTTGTATCAAAGTTTTGTTTCATACAATACATGCATGTGACATATCGCATGGACCAAAAGTTTTCTTTTTTGTGATATATTGCATAAAGTTTTTCTTTGTGCGGCATATCGCATCTCCTCAAACTTTCTACCTCTACAACAACCTGTTCTGTGTCGCACTACGCCAAAGTTTATTTTTTTGCGATACATTGCACTTGCTTAAAATTTCCACCATCACAACATGTTGCACCAAAGTTTAAAAGGCGTGCAATACACATAAAATGGGTTTCCAAAAGTGTGTCGCAGTGAAGTTTTGATTTGTGCGATACACTAAAAACTAAGTTTTTAAGGAGAAACTTTAATGAGGGACACGTATTTCCTATACATTGTATTTCTTTACTTATGTGGTTTGTCTTCCTTATTTCCTATACATTGTATTTCTTTACTTAAAGATCTTTTAATGACTGTGGTTGAGTTTTTAATTACATGTGTTAATTAACCATTTGAGAAGCTTAATGAGAGAATGAGGAAATAAGAGGAATTATGACAGCCATATACGTATATGCAGATCTGAAATGAAGTAATAAACAACAAACCATAACAAGAGAAGTGATAACGGAGTTCGCCACAACGTTGTCTACGTCTCCAGGCCTTTGTCTCAGTGGGGGAGGCTTCTTTATTTCTGTTCAAAGCTCAAAAAATACATCGCAACAGTGCCATTAGGCTACAAGATTGATCTGGTCATGTTCTTCCAGATCTCTAGAACCCAGCAAAATAAACGAGACGCAAAATGGATGACCGAAGCTCCCAGAAATGGCCCACAAGTGTCTGCTCCTCAACAGCTTCCCTGCATAAAAATGGCTTTGGCTTTGCTTCCCTTCAGCATAACTCTGCTCTGACTGTCCTTCATGGCCTCAAACAGGCCTGGTTTTTATAGATCTGAATTTGGTTATCATTCCCCAACTTCTTCCCAAAATCTGGGCTCAAATAGGGCTCAAAATCTCCCAAAAATGGATAAAATCCATTAATTACAGGCATAAAATCAATTAAAAATCCAAAACATTATAAAAAAAAGCCCACTTTGCAATAATGTAGGGCACAACCCCCTTTTGGCCCACTCCTGGTCATATGGGAGGTGGCCATGTGGCCAGGCGCTCCACCTTTTGTGCGCTAGCCCCCCTGTCCGGGCTGGCTCCTTGTTCTGTGGCGCGTCGATAAGGCCGAGGGCTAACAACCTAACCGTGCCCCTTTTGGTGGATGGCTCCTGGTCCTGTGGGATCTGCCCGAGAACCAAGGGCTGGGTCCTATCCACATACACCACCCAATGGTCCTATGGTTATGTCAATACAACCGCGGGTTGGGGCTAAGCCCCAGCCCTTTCCACCTCCAACCAACACTTTGTGCTACATTAAATAAAATTCTCGCCATATGATAGATAAGAAACACTAGTGGAGCGGGTGGTTAGCCCGGTCCTGCTAGTCCGTAGCTTGGAGGAGGTCGGGGGTTCGACTCTGGTGGAGACCCCAAAATTTTGCATAACACCGGAGAGCCAACCAGAGGGTGCCACGTGGCAGCCCATGACTGGGCCACGTGGCACCACGTTATTCACCCGAACTGATGCCACTTATCAACAACTGACTGGTCCACTTGTGTGTCGAGTTGTCAGCTCCGTACTGCCACGTCACTGCCCTGTCAACATGCCACTGTGTCTGCCATGTCAGCCTATGGCACATGTCACCCTTATAGTGGTGACACGTGTCACCCTCTGACTGGTCCAATCCCTGCCGTACACCACATCACCTGCCACGTGTCATCACCAGGAGCTGCCACATTAGCTATATGGCCTGTACAGTCAGCCTGCCACGTGGCACTGTACGGACTGTAGAGTCACCCATTTTTTTTGCCTATTTGGGTTTTCGATTAGAATGTGATATCTTTCGCATACGACATCCGTTTGACGAAGTAAATATATGGCCGGAATTAGGAAGCCGAGACCGACAAAATGGTGTTGGTTTCGTCGGATTCTGAGCACTTTCATTTTTTAGCCTTTTTTAGCCCAGTCAGGCTCCTGGATCCGATTCTGGATCACACCTCCCCACTAAAAGACCTTTTGGTCCCCAAAAGGTTATTGACCAGTCAACAAGCTTGGGATAGGCCACCCGGCTTGTCCTCTGTCTCTGAACTCTGTCCTATGCACCTGTCTCATCAAGATCAACTGTAACACAATCATGACAACTGACAATATATTGTTAGCCATTTGAACCCTGTTACATCTTACTGAAGCCACTATCATCCATGTAGACAACATTACTAATGACAACATCAAAAAGACAACTGCAAATGAGCTGATATACTTGAAATATTTGCACGACATGAGCTTTTCTTGAAGCAACTTATGATTGATTTTCCATTCAACAATCATTTCTTGTTCTTGCTTAAGATCGATTACTTCATTGGAAACAATTATTGGTTTTTTGCTTGCTTGCACTGCCTTCTTTAATTGTTCCATTGTTTGAAGTGTTTTATTTGCTTTAACATGATGAGCATGAACCACATAATCTTGACATGCTTTGGTTAATTGATATTGATTCTTTGTCCTATAGAAGATTGCCTTACGATCATATAAATATG
>ML789255.1:306063-350320 GCA_009831015.1 Picea engelmannii
CTTATCCATTTAAGTGTGTAAGGCTTATGATGAGTTTGTGTTTTTAACCCCAATTGCTTAACCAATTCTTCTGAGATTAGATTAGATTGAGATCCACTGTCGATTAATGTGTCTATCTTACTGTGTCGCATGATTACCCTTATGTGAAACAAGTTTCTTCTACAATCAATGCCTTCACCAATTTTACCTGTTATACCAACCAATGATATCTTTGATTCATCACTTGAATCTGATCCCAAGTCTGTGGGTTTTGTTGTTGTTGCCATTGTTTGCATTCCCTTCTTTTCCTTGAACCACTTTGGCCTCTTCTCGGGATGCAACTGCCAACATTTTTCCTCATCATGTCCCTCTTTCTTGCAATGCTTGCAAGAGGGATTTCCTTCCTTCCTCGTCACTGCATTTGAATTCTTTCCATGCCTTTTCCTCTTGTCCTCTTTCCTTGAAGACAATGATTCCCCTGACACACCTGCTTTTCCTGCTTCAATATACGTAGCTTGAACAGAAACCTCATCAAGGTTAGTGGGTCCAAACATGAATACAGTGTTTCTAATATGCACAGGTAAACCTCCTATATACTTCATAAGAGTTTCTTGTGTTTGTAAAGGGATATCTAACATCAATGCCATTTTTCGAAATCCATCGGTGTATTCTTGCACTGTTTGTCATTTTCTTAGTTTTAAAGATTGCCATTCAATTAATGATTTTTCTTTATAACCCAAAGGATAGAATTGTTTCCTAAGTGCAGAAATGAAGCTTTTCCATGATGGAAATACATTACCCACTTGTTGCGTTCCATTTTGCAACTTGCTTTGCCACCAGATGAGAGTTGTACCTGCAAGTCTCAAAAATGCCAACTTGATTTGTGTGGCCTCATCTTTGATCTGTTGCACACTGCAGTAAACCTCCATTTTCCTGATCCAATTGTCAAGTTTCTCTGCATTTACTTCACCATCATATATGGGAAACTCAAATTTAACATCAAGTTTTAACAATGGAATTTCATCTTATGCTTATAAACATGTTTCTTTCCATTAGATTTAGAACTTGAACTTGAAGAAGAAGGATAAGAAGGAGAAGAAGGAGGTGATGATGGAGGTAATGGAGGAATCTGAGGATGATCCTCTTCCTCTTCACTTTTTCCCTTTGAAGATTCACCCAAAACTGGTCTCTTTCATTCCAAGTAATCCTCGTACAAAAATTTCACCATCTCCGACATAGCAAGGAAAGTTTTCCGGAACTCTTTCTCATCTTGAGAAAGCCCTTCTTCCGATGCCATCTTCTCACTGTGAGAAGCTCTCTTTCTCAATCCAATTAATGGATTCTCTACAACAAGCTCACCTTCACCACGCTGTAGCTTTTCCCTGATTAACATGCAAAACTCAAATCCATACGTCAACTAGCTCTGATACCACTTGATCCGTAAAGATCTTTTAATGAATGTGGTTGAGTTTTTAATTGCATGTGTTAATTAACCATTTGAGAAGCTTAATGTAAGAATGAGGAAATAAGAGGAATTATGACATCCATATACGTATATGTGGATCTGAAATGAAGTAATAAACAACAAACCATAACAAGAGAAGTGATAACGGAGTTCGGTACAACGTTGCCTATGTCTCTGGGCCTTTGTCTCAGTGGGGGAGGCTTCTTTATTTCTGTTCAAAGCTCAAAACATACATCGCAGCAGTGCCATTAGGCTACAAGACTGATCTTTTCATGTTCTTCCAGATGTCTAGAACCCATCAAAAGAAACGGCACGCAAAACGGATGATCAGAGCTTCCAGAAATGGCCCACAAGCGTCTGCTCCTCAACAGCTTCCCTGCATAAAAATGGCTTTGGCTTGGCTTCCCTTCAGCATAACTCTTCTCTAACTATCCTTCATGGACTCAAACAGGCTTGGTTTTTATAGATCTGAAGTTGGTTATCATTCCCCAACTTCCTCCCAAAATCGGGGCTCAAATAGGGCTCAAAATCTCCCAAAAATGGATAAAATCCATTAATTACAGGCATAAAATCAATTAAAAATCCAAAACATTATAAAAAAAACCCACTTTGCAATAATTTAGGGCGCATCCCCCTTTTGGCGTGCTCCTGGTCATATGGGAGGCGACCATGTGGCCAAGCGCTCCACCTGTTGTGCGCTAGCCCCCCTATCCAGGCTCGCTCCTGGTTCTGTGGCACGTGGATAAGGCCAAGGGCTAACAATCTAACCGTGCCCCTTTTGGTGGATGGCTCCTGGTCCTATGGGATCTGCCCGAGAACCAAGGGCCGGGCCCTATCCGCATACACCCCCCAATGGTCATATGGTTATGTCAATACAACCGCGGGCTGGGGCTAAGCCCCAACCCTTTCCGCCTCCGACCAACACTTTGTGCTACATTAAATAAAATTCTCTCCATATGATAGATAAGACACACCAGTGGAGTGGGTGGTTATCCCGGTCCTTCCAGTCCGTAGCTTGGAGGAGGTTGGGGGTTCGACTCCGGTGGAGACCCCAAAATTTTGCATAACACCAGAGAGCCAACCAGAGGGTGCCACATGGCAGCCCATGACTGGGCCACGTGGCACCACGTTATTCACCCGAACCGATGCCACTTGTCAACAACTGACTGGTCCACTTGTCTCTCAAGTTGTCAGCTCCGTACTTCCACGTCACTGCCCTGTCAGCATGCCACTGTGTCTGCCACGTCATCCTATGCCACGTGTCACCCTTACAGTGGTGACATGTGTCACCCTATGACTGGTCCAATCCCTGTCATACGCCACATCACCTGCCACATGTCATCACTAGGATCTTCCACATCATCTATATGGCCTGTACAGTCAACCTGCCACGTGGCACTATACAGACTGTACAGTCACCCATTTTTTTTGCATGTTTGGGTTTTCGATCAGAATGTGATATCTTTCGTATATGACGTCCGTTTGATGAAGTAAATATATGGTCGGAATCAGAAAGATGAGACAGACACAATGGCGTTGGTTTCGTCGAATTCTGAGCACTTTCATTTTTGAGCCTTTTTGAGCCCAGTCAGGCTCCTGGATCCGATTCTGGATCAATTGCATAAAGTTTTTCTTTGTGCGGCATATCACATCTCCTCAAACTTTCTACCTCTACAAAAACCTTTTCTGTATCGCACTACGCCAATGTTTATTTTTTTTCTATACATTGCACTTGCTCAAAATTTCCACCATCACAACATGTTGCACCAAAGTTTAAAAGGCGTGCAATACACATAAAATGGGTTTCCAAAAGTGTGTCGCAGTGAAGTTTTGATTTGTGCGATACACTAAAAACTAAGTTTTTAAGGAGAAACTTTAATGAGGGACACATATTTCCTATACATTGTATTTCTTTACTTATGTGGTTTGTCTTCCTTATTTCCTATACATTGTATTTCTTTACTTATGTGATTTGTCTTCCTTTACTTATCCCGATTATTTTCCCTTCGACATAAAATTTTCCAAACTTATTGTCATAGATGATTTTAGGAGCTAAATTTTGCCAATGGGATAATTTTCCATGTTTTTCCCCAAAACACGATTCACCAATTTCCATTTTTTCTAAAAACGATTCACCCAAATTCCATAGAATAAAATTATTTTACCTTCAAAACTAGCAAAAGTTTAGAGAAACTATATAAAATCTTTAAAAATTTGAATATTTTACAAAGCTATCGCCAAACATTTTACATTTTGCATAGTAAGGACTAGTAGGATTAGCCCATGTTTCTACATTTTAATATAGATTTCCATCCTTAAAATCATCCCTAGTTATTATTTTAAATACAAAATAAAATCAATGAAGTTGTTGTTCTTGTATGTGCAGATTCAAATGACTTGAAAGGAGGAAAAAATGAAGAATGCTTAGGATCATTGCTCTTATATGTGTAGATTCAAAGGACTTGAAAGAAGAAAAATAAAGTTGTAGATGGTTGTTTAAATCTTGGATTGTTTTGGGTTTACAACAATTTACTCATATTATTGTCTTTACACTAAGAGAACTAATTCATGGGTCATTAGCAGGAGCATGTGTGGTCCTATGCTTACCTTTTGCTTACCATTAGTCATCTCCAAACGCATGCATTTGCATCTTAGATTAGTTGCATTTACTTCTCAATGGGGCTAACCACTACTGTTCACCAAGGTAATTTCAACATGTCAACATGTTGTACAACCTAAGGTCATAAAAAGAGAGTAATACTCGAAAAGAAAAGGATTAATGTAGCCTCGAAATCAAGCACAAATATTTGTTGATGGAACCACAAAAGTAGTCATATGAAAAACCACTTCAACCTGATCATTTCAATATTTCTATAATGGGCATTGGTAAATTCCCTTGTTTAAAATATAGGGATTTACACATTACAAATGGATTGCATGATGAAGAGGAAACTTCAATGAAATAAAAAACTTTGGCCCTTTCTATTTTTAATGCTACCTCTTGTAAATGTGTTGAACCTTCACAAAATAGATCTAGCTAAACAATGATACACACATTTGTAGAGAGAATAGAAGAAAGAAGAAGAAGGAGAGAAAGAATGAAAGAATTCTCATTAACCATATTCCACACATAAAGAGTGAATAATTTACAATAGATATATGATACATGAGTAAATAATGAACCATAGTGGTGGTATAGATTGATTTGGACACACACCAGTAGTTACAAGAGTAAACGACCACCTAGTCTAGTCTCTCAGACAATTACGGGAGTGAACTACCACCTAGCTGAGTTAACTAGTCAACTAGTCTTCAGTTAACTAACTGAACAAAGAGTAGTGAGTTGGTGATGATCCCAATGTTGCATGGTGACAAAACCAATGCTACATCTAAACTCAACTCAACTAGTCAAACTGAATTATCAACTGAAAGAGAATATTCTCCAGGTGGAATATTCTCCCCTAAAATATAGGAGACTGGATAATGACTAATAAACAAGGAATAACTTTAGGAAAAATAAATCCTAGGTGTGTGTGAAGTAACTCCAACACCTCCCCTGAACATCACTATTGTGAAAATAAAGAATGGGTCCCGGCTACGAGGCCATGTTAGGTACCCAAATACAAAAGAGACATTGAACTAAACGAGGAAAGAGGGAAAACATCATGGGAACAAAACCCCCCCTCAAATTACAATGCATAAAACAAAAAATGATAAGGAACAAAAGGCAGTTGCTAAGCAACCATGTCCTTCACTCTAAGAAGACCTCGCAACTGTGCAAGTTTGTGCTCTTTGAAGATTTTGTTGAAGATGTAGATGTCTGCACGGATCTGATGAAGTATATGCATCATTGATATTTCCACATATATCCACTTTATCTTCTTGTAATGAATAATATCCAAATAAATTTTGGATGAAATTTTGAAAACCGTGCGACCGTTTCCAGAAAAATGCTGAAATTTTGTTGATTTTGAAACGATCATAACTTCAGTTCTCGGACTCCCTTTTGGACGATTTTTTTTTTTAAATTGGATATTTTCCCGAGAGGAATTCAAATATCCAATTTGTTTCTGCAAATGTGTCTCAAAAAATATCATAATGGAGTCTGATGTGCGCGGTTCTCTTTTTGTCTCCTAAAATGCATGTGTTGCGCATGGAAAAATATATGCATGTGACTCATGAGATGCATGCCATATATCTTCCACATGAATTTCAAAAAACAAATTTGAAATGGAGTAGACATCATCTTCAATTATTGGAATACAAATTTTTGCAGATACTTGTGTAGAAGGCTCTTCAAACTGAGATGATTTATCTTCCAGTGGATTTTCTACATTCTCTATCTTGGCAACATTTTGCATGCATTCTTCCTTATTCCCAAATAAAACCTCCAATATGCTCCATAATTCATTTGGAGTGAATTCTTGTGAGTCATCATATACTTGATGGAGAATTTCTGGAGAAATAAAATAGAGGATACATCCTATGGCCATATATTGTCTATTGAGAAAGTTATTTTTCTCATCGATAGAATCAGACTCTACTTCCATTGCCATAGTTATTTGGTACAATCCTCTGCATTTGAGCATAAGCAAAATTTTTGGCTTCCATTCCAAATAGTTATGAGGCGTGAGAAGTATTTCCGGTGAATAATCCATCTTTTTGTTGTCTTCAATCTTTTGTACCTGCAAAAAAAAAATTGGTGTAGCTTTTGCTTAGCAGTCCATCGGTGTTGATACCATGTAAATGTGTTGAACCTACACATAATAGATCTAGTTAAACAATGATACACACATTTGCAGAGAGAATAGAAGAAAGAAGAAGAAGGAGAGAAAGAATGAAAGAATCCTCATTAACCGTATTCCACACATAAAGAGTGAATAATTTACAATAGATATAGGATACATGAGTAAATAATGAGCCATAATGGTGGTCTAGATTGATCTGGACACACATCAGTAGTTACAAGAGTAAACTACCACCTAGTCTAGTTTCTTAGGCAGTTACGAGAGTGGATTGCCACCAAGCTAAGTTAACTAGTCAACTAGTCTTCAGTTAACTGACTGAACAAAGAGTAGTGAGTTGATGATGATCCCAATGTTGCACGGTAACAAAACCAATGCAACATCAAAACTCAAATCAACTAGTCAAACTAAAGTGTCAACTGAAAGAGAATATTCTCTAGGTGAAATATTCTCCCCTAAAATATAGGAGACTGGATAATGACTAATTATGACTAATAAACAAGGAATGACCTTAGGAAAAATAAATCCTAGGTCTGTGTGAAGTAACTCCAACACTTCTCACATCCATAATTTTTCATCTCCCTCTGTACCATATGCTATCATGTTTTTCAACACCTATTAACAATATTAATGGTACAACATTATACATCGTAATTAAATCTAGAAATTCCCTCGTTATAACTCAACTCAAATAGATTACAAAGCAATCTTATCATGTGTATAGTCGAACATCCTTTCCATACTTAAAATAAGTCAAACACGCATGGGGTATTTGTGATCATGTCTCCTCACAAATCTAGCATATACCAATCTTCACACATATAGATGCCTCTAAACTTCCTAGCTTTATTGAATAGAGAAGGTCTACATACAAGGGAAGAATGTGAATGAGAGAATGGAAAGAAAAATCTTAAAGACAATAGAAAAAAAAAAATAGTATATTGGAAGTTAAAGTACCAACTTGACATATATACATGAGTCATTAGGGATATATGTGTGCTAGGGATAAGGAAATGTGAATGTAATAAAAAAAGGGACATATGTTGCACATGGAAAAATGATTTGGTAAGTAAGTGACAACATTAAGTAAAGTATGTATGAAATAAAAAAAAATACTTACAATTTGAGTAGGAAACGAAAATTGGATAAGTACCATTGTAGTCATGAAGGAAATTATTTCTTTTGGATGATAGTAAATGTTGTCAATATCCATGGCGGAAGGTTAAGAGTTGATTTGATGTAGACTGCAAAACATTTACAAACACAAGTTTGTATAAAATTGCAATGAAGGAAATGTTGCTAGACAAAATGAAATGTATGGTGGAAGTAATGACGAGTGTAGTTGTTTAGTTGAGAAGTAGTTACATAAGAAATGTGTCTATGAGAGTTCCATTGAATATGCACTAACAAAAATGAAAATGGACGTCTTAGAAGAGAAACACTGGAAACAGGTTGGAATGAGCAAGGCCTCTTCTAGATTTATTCATATCACATGGGGATTTTCCTTCATTCTTTTGTACCTTTTGAAGTTAAATGTTGGGGAAATGCAAAGATCCTTCAAGGAGGGGACTTTAGATATTGCAGTGAAGGTTAAACCTTGTCATTCAACTATACCAATGTCAATTGCGACTTTTAGTAACACCATCCCTTGAGATCTATGTATTGTTAATGCCCATGCCATTTTAAGTGGGATATGAGTACAACTCCTCCTTTGTATAGGTAGAATTGGAACAAAAGTAGGATTGTTGGGATCCCATGGAGGGCCAATTTACTTGTTGAATCTCACAACCACAAAGGTTGGTAATTGTGGAGGTTTATGGTTTTCTTTGTAGAATATGGTAATAATTTGACCAAGCGATCCATTAACAAGGAAAGATGCAACCCATAAGTTAGATGCTAACATCATTTTTTTCCAAGGGTGGAACAAGACTTTTGGATTTAATTGTTCATCTTCAAATGTAGAGGGAACATGATTGTTTCTTTTCTTGACATTTAAGAGTACATAGGAATATTTAAAATTTTCACATTTGTTGATTATGTTGGGTGGCCAATTTGTTGGTTGTAAATAAGTGCATTGAAGCATGGAAAGTACATAGCTCATTTTTAGAAAGGAAGGATTTTTTCCTTGACAGAAGGTTCCAATCCTACAAAGAAGGTTCTGCATTTCTAATGTTATGAAGGATGTTCAAGCTAAAGGCAATATACTATGGGTAATCACCTTTTAGTCGAAATATAGTTTGTAGAGTGATCATTATGTTAAAACTACTCCATAGTGATGATCCATGGGATGAACATGCATATAGTGGATACAATATTTGGTGCTACATTTGCTAACCTAACAAGTCACTAAACAAATAGTTCAAATCCCCCAATTAGAAGAATAATAGAACATATGTTAAAACTACTCAAGATGGGTCTCCTTTCTTAATGGAAACAAATCCTTATGTGATGCCCATTAGAAGAACTTTATTGTCAAGGAAATGAGAGCCTTCAAAACAATCTTTTCCGATCTCAAAAGCTAGCTTTATAGGTGTAAGTTATAAGTTATTGTGACAGTATTTTTAACTCATAGTTTTCATACCATACTTGCAAGTTTTGGGTGGAAAGATGGACATTTCACAAGGTCCTTCAAGGTGCAGAAATCCCCCATCTCTCACAAATTTTTTATGTTACACCTTTCCTAAATTTTGGTGTGATATGTTTCATGTGTCGCACTTCTCCTAAATTTTGGTTCAATAGTTTTCATGTGTCACACCTCTCTTAAATTTTGGTACGATATGGAGTTCACTTAAAAAATCTTGGTCGTATATGCCATTTAAAATTTATCTTATGCACACTTCATAAAACTTATAGTTTCATGTGTATCACATTTAAAATTTCTTTGGTCATGACATAGTGTGGATCACACCTAAAATTCCTTTGACCATGACATGTCACATCGCTCCAAACTTTATTTTCTCACAACCTATCGAATTGATCCAATATTTCCTTTGTTGTGACATATAACATTGTGCCAAAGTTTTTTTTCCATGCGACACATCGTACTTTCTCAAACTTTCCTTCAATATAAAAAAGGGAGAATTCCTAAAAGAACTCATTTGCATCCTCCCTGCCATCTCATCCTTCTTTCCTTATGACTCATAACATGGATAAAAAGTTCCTACTTGCACAACATATCACAGAGGATTAAGTTTTAATCCCTTGCGATATATTGCACACTTTTTTTCTTTGTGTTGCATATCACATTTCCTCAATCCAAAATTATCTTTTCACATCTTCCATAAATTTTATTGCTTGCATCATATCACATTTAAAATTTCTTTGGTCATTACATAGTGCATATCACACCTAAAATTCCCTTGGCCATGACATAGCACACTTCTCAAAACTTTCCTTTGTTGCAACATATATCACCACGTCAAATTTTCTTTATGGTATCCTTTTCGACGGATCTTTGACAACCTTTTTTGTGTCCAAAAAGGAAGATGCATCACTAGCAGGGAGGATATGAATGACCATAAGTGAAAATGGATGGTCAGAAGGGAAAAAATGGTTATCTAATGGATCTGATGACCATGAGGTGACTAAAAGGGAAATGAAGGACATGCACTTATATAAGAGGATTACATAATGTTCGACAAGAGAGGGTATTCCTACATAGGAAAAACACCTTAAGAAATCACTCACAACTAGATCAATAGCAAAAGAGAGTGTTGGATAGGAATTTTCGTTAAGTTTTGGGATATGCACCAGAAGAAGTCAAAAGGAAGAATGCGCAACAAATAAGACTTTACGAAGTCAAAGTGTGCGGCACAAGGATGCATGACGGAGAAACACACAATAGGTGGAAAACGGTTATAGACCATTGGCTTTTTGGAACATTTTTGTCCACTTTGTAATGGGCTTAGCCCTATTTTGATGTATAAATATGTAAAGGGTTTTTGGGTAGAGGAGTGGTGGTTCGACATGTGAGAAGTCCTTAGTGATTTTTGAGGTAAGAGAGACCAGTGGAGGAAGAAGTATGAGGTATGACGGAGTGAATCTCCCACTGCAGCAAAACAATTAGGTAGGTTTGGGTAATGTTACTGTTGGATATTTGTAGCGCAATGCATAATTGTAAAAGAATTATCAATGATTGATAAAATAATCCAGCCATTGTGGACATAGCCCATGTTGGGTGAACCATGTTAAACCTATGTGTTTTGATGTGTTTTCATAATGTTTAATGTTATTGCGTAATGATGATCATGCTTAAATATGATGATGAATGTGTTAGTCATATATGTTGTTACAATGTCGCACAATGAAGTAATTGGTAATTGAATGAACATAAAGTAAAGGAATGTCGCACACAAGGTCTGACGTGTAATAAGTACTGTTAAGTAATGGAAATTATGCACATGAGTAAATTATATGTTGAATGCCTCGCTTCCCCTCATCACTGTAGAACCTTGGTTCTTCCAACCCCTCTAGATGCTTCAGGTGAGACTTCACTTTCTCTGCAGGTGATGCTGAAAGGGCCGATGTCTAAGGGTTTTGTTGGTATATAGATGATTAACCCCAGGTCTTCCCACTACATGCCAACAAATGGTTATGTTGTCGGGACTGGGAACTGTAATTGAGGGGAACATTTTGGAGGTTGAATAGAGAAGAAATCAAAGAATGGATAGAGAAGAAGCAACAAAAAATTTCCAGAGAACATAATAGAAACCCTCGTCTCAACGACGAATAGTGGTTGCAAAGGTATGTATTCAGAGATCTTCATGAAAATTTATTTGGTGAATTTCTAATAATTTTGACTGAATGATTAGAAAGACTATTGGAGAACAATGGGAGATATAGAGCTAAATCTCCGAGAAACTAGACTCCTGAAATAATCAAACAACTCAATACAATAAGTAATAAGGTTTCTCTCGCGGTTGATTTCTGGTTGAATTGTATACTAGGGGGTTAAATTAAAAAGTTTGCAGTAGATTGTACCCGATCTTATAGCATCGCACAAAGGGACCTTTTCAAGGGTCAATGCATAATATATTTGAGTGCGTTGTCTACTTGGATAAAGATGTTACAATGTAATAAGAATGTCATGAAGATGGAGTCTAACATCTAGGCACCTTCATGCACATAGGGGGACTGGGGGATTACCAGAGGATGATTTTAGAGTGGGAAGGATGAGTAAGGATCATATGGACAGAGGATGTTGAGAGAACATGATATTGACGCAGACGAAGATATTGGAGTATTACACTGTGGTAAACGGTTTAGATATTATAGGGAAGAGACTGTGGTTGGAAAAGAAGATAAGCATATAACATTCAAGGAAAGTGACCCATGCACAGTGCTTCAGATCACACCATACGGAGAAAGGAAAAGGAAAGAAAGAGATCCTCGGTACCGTCTAGCAGAAGAAGTAAGTCCATCTCAGATCAGAATCTGTGTTGAACCCATGACCCCGTGTGTGTCATACGAATTGAAGAAGGAACCGAGACTTGTTCAAGAGAAATTATAGTAAGTGGAGGAATTCAAATCAATATTCATATATTGTAAGTAGTGCATCAAACTAGAGTCAATCAACATCACCAAGGGAAAGTACAATGTTGAGTACAATCGAAGGGATATATAATACACTAATAATAATTGAGTTTCAGAGAATGGGGTCGGAAGACCCTGAGCAAAACTTGTTTGTATGAAAAATTATATGGATTGTGAAGAATGTCTAGGACGAGGCAACGAAGATCGGGAAATTGGTCATGGAATTCAAAGGTCTTGCATTGCTATGGTATATGAAGTATGAGACAACTACACCATCCATAAAATCAAGAACTTTGGCAGAGATTGGACAAGCATTGTTAAAGGAATTCAAGAAGTTGAAATTTGAATTGCAATATATTATAGAGCTGAAAGAGATTAAGGAAGTGCAGAATGAGATAGTGTGGGATTACGACCAAATATTTAAGGATGTGATGGGTTGATTAACATTTTATATTCCTAATGAGAAGCATCGAGAATGGTTTAATGTAGGTCTATTAACGCATATTCATTTTCCATTGACATAACATAGGGTCACATCGTAGCCAGAAGAATTGGAGATCGCGATGAAATTGGAAGCATCTCTTGTAAGATATGGCACAAGTACAATCACAGTTGGTTGCGCTGAGAAATCAATTATCAAAGATAGTGAAGGAAAACGAAAAGCATGAACATGTTTGGTGTATAACATGTAAGACAAAATGTCAACAAAAGGAAGAATGTCCAACGTTCGTAGAGTATATGGACACAGGAGCACCAAACCAATTGGTAGGGGGAGTAGGCTATTGTGAGATATGTAAGACATGGGACATCATTTGACTAAATCTTCCTTACTGCAGAAGTATCAAAGTACACCAAGAAATTTATTCTGTAATTTTTTGAAATTGGTAGGAGACGATGAGAAAGATTGTCGTGCATTAGACCTAATGAAAGAGTGCACTTCATATGTGTACAAAATCTAGGAATAAAGTCTCACAGCAAAAAAAGGGGTTCCACAGTAAAAAACTCTAAGAGGCTTTAACCAGTGTGGACATGGAGGATTCAAAAGAGGCCGAGGATGTGGAGGATTTGGTCGAGGAGGTAGAGGAACAATAATTTTTTATAACTGCAATCAACCGAGACATTTAGCAAGATATTTCTTGAATCCTTACACAATGTGCATGTGTTGCAAAGCCTTCGATCATGTAACAAAGGAATTTCCTCAACTGATAGAGAAGTGGCAAGAGAGATAAAACCAAAACCAGAACCAACATCAGAACCAACATCCAAATCAGAACTGAAACCTAAAGATGATAGCCATTGAGGAATGTGACGATCAACCTAGAGTAGCAGTGGTTACATGCGGTGGGATGAGAACTGGACCATATGCGACGGAGAAGGGAAAGGGAGTTGAACAATGGAAAAGGAAAGTAGTCGGTCCCATGCAAACATTCAATCCACAGAAAGAAACATAAACCTATCAACAAGCAAAGAAGGAGATACTAGGACTGAAATGGATAACATCAACGTCAAAGACACTGCCAGTATATGATATTCCATCAATTTATGATCAGACTATTCCAAAAAGGCCAGTCGAAAAGGTAAATACTCTGAAATAATTTATAAATACATTTTTAGAGTTGATGTAGGATGAAACAATGTTGAATGCACTATGCAGAATGATTAATCAGTGTGCATAAGATAGAGAAGTACCTACGACGTAGAAGGCAGTGAACCAAGTCTTGTGCAATAACAGGACCAACCGAGAGTTTAGATTAAGTGCGCAGATAGAAGAATTTGACATGGACACTGTCATCTTAGATTTAGGATCAGATGTCAATGCTCTTCCAAGACAGACATGGGAGATGATGGGGAAACCGAAGCTAGTTTTTTCAATTGTTCAGTTGAGGTTGGATAACCAACATAATATAATACCAATCAGGATATTGGCATGAGTACCTGCTAATATAGATGGAGTGTGCAGTGTAGCTAACTTTGAGGTTATTGAGATCGTAGATAACAGTTAGTCGTATCCATCTTTTCTTGGAATGGATTGGGCCTTCGACAATCAGACGATCATTAACTTGAAGAAAAGCTAGATGATTTTTGAAGGAGGAGGCTTAAAGGTCACTGTGCCATTAGACCCTATGGAGACAAGAAGATATGTGGAGCCCACGAGAAAGGAAATTGATAACTTATATAATATGACAATGCAAATGGATGATTACATCAATTCCACCATAGATGGTGTTCTTAGTTGGAGAAGCATAAGATCTTGTGCATTAGACTCGGAGAAAGGACTTGAACACTGGAAACACCAATTGCATGAAGTTTCAACTAGAATATGTGCTCGCATTACTCGTTATTTTTGCAGGATCACAATGGAGGTACATAATACACCAAATTTTGAGGGATTAATTGAGGTAAGTTCTTTTGTCAACGAATTTGAGATACAGATACCCAAACAATAAATTTTGTTATCATTAGATGTTGCAATGAGATAAACTCCAACGAGATGGTCGAAAATCCACAAGGAAGGGATAAAGGATTGGAAACATTGTAAAAAGTTGATGTTGATCAGATTTGGAACAAAAGAAAGGATGCACAAGTATACGGGGATGAATGATCTGAAGGATCATGTTACGTGATGTATTATAACATGGATTCAAGTGCTGAAGAAAGAATGGATGCATAAGTTCATACATATGGTAGAGACAGTTCCAAGGAACTGGTATTTAGAACTAGAAATGCACAGGGAGACATTGGACTAGGAAGAGCTCACATGAAACTTTAAGATAACATTTAATTTTGTAGATGAGTCACTTTTCGTAGATGTAGTTGTACAAGTCATTATAGGTAAAAATTTTATGGATGAAGTTCAAGTAGAAATAGTACCTATATGTAGTGCGCATAGAGAGTCCATGCCATTCCATAAATTGTAAGAATGTTATAATGTTACCAAGGAAGACCAAGAAAAAGAGGACCCAAGAAATGTATAGGTACTAGAGACTAAAGGGGAGCATGAAATAATAGTTCCAACACTTGAATCCAATGCATATGTGAAGCCGTTAAGAGTGAAAAAAGTGAACATTGGCACGAAGGAGAAGCCATAGTTTGAAAACATTGGGGATTACTGGAACAATGAGACTATGGAAAAGATTGCATACGTATTGCGTGACTATCAAGATATTTTTCCAACAAACTTTTCATAGATGAAGGGAATAGTTGTAGAATTGGGCAAGATGAAGATCCCTTTAAAACTAGAGGATAAACAAGATAGAGACCTTACAGATTGAATCCAAAGTACAAGGAAAAAGTGAAAGAATAGATTGACAAAATGATAAGAGATGGTATAATTGAACCTGTCACAGAGTCATAGTAGATAAGTCCAATGGTCGTTCAAGATAAGAAAACACGGGGTATTAGAATTTCTATAGACTTAAGGAAGTTGAATGATGCTTGTTTGCATGACCCGTTTCCAACCCCCTTTACAGATGAAGTATTAGAAAACATAGGTGGGTGGGAGGCCTACTCATTCACTGATGGATTTTAAGGATACCATCAGATAAATATTTCACCGAAAGAAAGACATAAGATGAGATTTGTGACAGAATGGGGAAGCTACCTATACACAGTAATTTCGTTTGGGTTAAAGAATGCACCTCTTGTGTTTTCTGCAATAGTAGTCACAACATTTAAGGATTTTATTCATAAGTTTCTTGAAGTGTACTTAGACTATTTGCTATCTTTAACCTCTTGAAAGATCACATAGATGATTGATAGATCACATAGATACTTGATAGATGTAGAAAATATCATATTTCATTAAATTATAAGAAATGTGTTTTATGTGCACCGTCTGGGATATTGTTAGGTCATGTGGTATGCAAGTAGGGTTTGTTCATTGATCCTACCAAGATAGCATTAATTTTTAATCTTCCACCACCTGAATCAATGATATAGTTGAGAACAACTTTGGGCCATACCAGATATTATAGGATTTTTTTTTAAGTTCATGCATAGATTACAATTCCAATGGAGAAGTTATTGAAGAAAGAAGCTAAGTTTCAGTGGAATGAAGAATTTCAAAAGGTTCAGGACATATTGAAACAAAAGTTAGTAATTGTGCCCATTATGATGTTCCCATATTGGAAGAAAGAGTTTCATGTTCATGTGGACACATCATCGATAGAACTTGGTGCAATGTTATCCCATCCATGAGAGGGAGAGATATACCATCCAATTGTATTTGCTAGAAGGAAGTTTTCGACCGCTGAGAAGAATTACACTACGACATAAAGGGAAGGCTTCGAAATGGTTTATTCATTGCATAAGTTTAGACACTACTTGTTGGGATCCCATTTCAAGATGTATACATACCACTTTGCACTTAGATATCTAGTGAAGAAGCCAATGTTAGGGGGGAGATTCTACATATGGTTATTGTTGTTCTAGGATAACGATTTCGAAGTTAATGTGAAACCAGGAAAACTGAATGCAGGACCAGACCATTTATCATGGATACTAACATTGGGAGAAGATGCAGGAAACCTAGATGATAGCTTACCAAATGCACATTTATTCCTAATTCAACTGATAGATGACCACTTTGCAAAAATTGTTAAATTTTTAAGCATAGGAGTGGCCCCATCCAACATAACAGTAGAACAAAAGAAACAACTAGTGGTTAAAGAAACGGATTATCAATTGATCGCAAGAAACCTATACAAGTTAGGAATAGATGTGATACTGCGATGATGTATTCTAGAACACGAAAAACCAATGATCCTAGTAGAGTTAGATGATGGAATTGTAGGAGGACATTATGCAGGAAATATGGAAGTGCATAAGATCTTGTAAGTAGGGCTATGGTGGCCTACCCTCCACAAGGATGCTAAGGAGCATTATCAAAGTTGTGATGTTTTCCAAAGAGTAGGAAGACCATCGTGAAGGGATGAGATGCATTTGAATCTGCAAATTACCTTGTAGGAATTTGACAAATGGGAAATGGATTTTATTAGATAAATTAATCCACTAGTGAGGAGAACATGAGCCTGGTACATAATTACCGAGACATGCTACTTGAAAATATGGGCATATGAAGAACGAGTTACACATTGCAGCGTGGATATAGTTGCACTAATTTTATTCGAGAGCATAGTTACAAGGTTTGTCATCCAGGAGGATCTCCACATGGAAAATTCCTACTTTGCACACAATGGGATAAATAGTTAAAAAGTTTGATAATAAGTGGTAAAAACTAATTAATGCTCATGAATGAATTAATTAAATTGTAAAAATGCTTAATACTTAAAATGAGTATGAGAAACTCATGCATTAGTCATGCACATTGGGAAAATGATTAATGCTTGAAGTGAGTTTGAGAATCTCGCGTATTATTCATTTAATTATAAAAATGGAATTAGTTTTGTGAGAGAATCCAACTCACGAATTAGTTTCCTAATTTTAAGGGGAAAAAAATAATAGTTGGAGTGAGTGGAAATCTCACGTATTATTTATAAAAAATGGGAAATTAGTTTTATGTGAGAATCTAACTCACAAATTAGTTTCCTAGTTTTAAGGGGAAATTAGTTGTATGTGATAAACCAACTCACAAATTAGCTTCATAGTCTTAAGGAGGAAGTTAAGGGTCTCATGATTTGGCTTGGACTTTTCCTCACTTTATTACAAGTGGATTCCTAGTCTCAAGGAGGAAGTTAAGGGCCTTTCTCATTTTTTTCCTTGAGTAGTTATTGGATCATAAATTTAGGGATCTTGTCTTTTTGGATTATGGAGCTATGAAAAAAAATTTAAACCCCTTTATTGGGAGAGCTTGGGAGGAGATTTTGGGGGCCCTTTTGGAGGCTCTTTTGGAGAGCTCTTTGAGGAGAGAAAAAATCACTCATTCTTGTGTTTTGTATGTAAGCCCCTTTGGAAGACTGTCGCCCTTCTGGTGTCTGAAGAAATGTGCCACATTTTGTGAGAATATTTCACCCCTATTAAAGTAAGGATAAGGAAGAGAATCATATTCCAACATATCCGGAGACATATCCATACTGGTGAACTTCGTTAACAATTCGGTGATCTCTTGATTTATGTGTTGATCTTGTCTCATGTTTTCTTATGCATGTTTTTATTTCCACAATTATGATTGTTAAGTGCATTAAGTAATGGATTATGAGACTAAAAATACATTCACCAAGTTATATTCAATTTAGATTCAAGACTTTCATAGGCACATTTGTTCACCTTTAATGCAATCAAGTTCAATTAAAACAATATTATAACTGATCCTTTGATTAAGTGAACCTAGAACCAAATAAGGTTGATATCAAGGTCACCCTAGATAAAGTCAAGTTTGGTATCATATCCTAATTGAAAAGGATTGCAGGTGTTGAATACAAGATGGAAAAGAAACCAAAGAAGGAATAGCTCAATGAGCTACAAGAAATCAACCAAAGCATTCAAGCGGAGAATGCCAAGTTGAAGAAATTTTTCAAGATGCAGAGGAATAGAATCATAGATTGTGACTTTGATTACAAGCCACATAAGAGGCTCTGACAAAGTTGTAAGGAGACAAAGGCTTAGAAAATCCATCCCCCACATTTTATTCAAAATTGGCAACTGAGGTAAACAATACTCGTTCAATTTCATTTTCTTCTCATTATGATGATGATTTTGGTGCTTTTGAAAAGCACACTACAGGGATTGGCTTGAAGCTAATGAAGAAGATGGGGTACATAGAAAGAGGCCTTGGAGGTAATGGCCAAGGCATTGTGAATCCCATACAAGTGGTGGAATTACCTCGATATGAAATATTGGGCTATGCCAGAGAAGAGGTTAGAGAATTCTCCAAAACCAATGAGGAAAGAAAATCCAAGACAATCGATGAAGAGGACTCCAAAACAACAGAAGCAAGCGAGTTTTCAAGTGATGAGACCGAATCAGTGTGGGATGAGAGAAAATCATATCATTCTAATGATCGTGATTATGAGCCATCTCCAAAGGGAGATGAGTACTACAAAGGAAGAGCTAAGGCAAGATCTCATCTCAAGAACAACACCTGAGACAACCAAGCAAGATATAAAAAGTGTCACTATTCAAATGTTCCTTTTGATTACAAACAAATTGGCAATGTAAATAAAATTATATGGAATATAAAACCATGTACGTTTTATGGTATGAATATCCATGTTATTTCCAAGTGTTGGAAAAGAATGGCTCTGTACAAGAAGGTTATAGCAACTAGGAAGAAGAACCATTGCACCCATTGCAACATGGGTGGAGATCAAGAAGCCACATGTAGGAAACTCCATCCAGAGCTGTGTCCCAAGAAGGAAAAGAAATTTGGGAAAAAACTTGTGAAGGAATGAGCCGACCAAGCAGCTCAGAAAGGAAGCCAGCTACAGGAAGAAGGCCAACTACAAACAAAGAGACAACTTAAGAAGGAGGACCTATTCGTCTTGATGATTGAAAGGATGGCTAGACGTTTTGAGTTAATTGATCGTAGACATCATGGTAAATCACTTATTCATGCAACAAAATGATATTTTAAGCCTTTTGGGATAGAAAATAAGGTCCTTGCATATCCCATTTTGAGTAACCGAGCCATGGGGCTCCAAAATAGCTCAAAAATAAAAATGCCCAGAATTAGACAAAACTAATGTCATGTCAAAGAGATCATCGAGAGATTTCCAACGATGAAAACGAATCAAAAAATGGAGTTATGGTGACAACATTATGACCATCTAACTTTTCTGACAAGTAGGCAAAACTGGTGAAATTAATACAGTGTTGATGTTAGCATGAAGTCAACATGTTGATTTGGAAGATTGTACAATGATGACCGCAAAACGATGACGTTCCAACATGAGAGGAAGCCACATGTCATCCATACGGACGACATGTCAAGCCGTACAAGCTAATGTGTTAGGCCGTAAAACTGACATGGCACTGACTGGGCCAATGACATCAGCATGATGTGGCGGCTAACTAGGCAGTACATTCATGATGTTGCAGATGATGTCAGCATGACGCAATGTTGACTAGATCAATGATGTGGCACTAACCAGACGCCGACGTGGCGTTGACTGGGTCACTTACGTGACACACCATACCACTGACATGGAAGATATGTACAAGATGATGTGGCACTGACTAGGTCGATGGTGTGGCATTCGTATGCATAGTCAGCAGACCATAAGAGGTGATGTGTCATTTATCATACAATGAAATGGCAGATCCATACAGGATGATGTGGTGTTGATGCAGGTGGTCACAACACTAATGATGTGGCAGTCCTATGCATAGTCAACAGATCGTACACGGTGATTTGGCGCTAACCATACAATGATGTGGCATGTCGTATAGGATGACTTCATCATACGACATGGAACACATTTGGTAGGTGACGTCAACATGATGATGTGGTAGTATGAGAGGCTTCCATGTGGCATGTCAATTTTCCATTTTTGGGCTACCAAACAACCCAATGGAAAAGTGACACATGGCACCCCTAGGAGGTGCCATGTGGCCAACCTGTAGCCCGACACATGACAATGATGTCAACATATTACTAGCATGCATTTCAAGATATGTAGAAGCATTTAATGCAGGTTGTATGACTTGTTTGGCATGCATTTCAAGGTAGAGAGCACAAGGGGGTCCATAAGTCAAAGTGATGGAATTGGACGAAAGTACATTCATTTTTTCACAAATTTTCACCACAAATGCATTGGTGCAGTTAGAATTTGGATCCCGACAGCGTATTTTTAGGGCTCATGGAAGAAGCCCACTTTTGTCATTAATTCATGGCACACAAATTGAGGCAGAGAGCCTAGGGGGGGTCTAGAAGTGACAGTGTCAGAATTTGACGAAATTATAGTCATTTTGCATGATTTTTCACAAAGAATCCACTGGTGTAGTCATAATTTGGATCCAAGTAGCGGATTTTTGGGATGATGGAAGAAGCCCACTTTTGTCATTAATGCTTGACATGTTTTTCGAGGAAGAGTTGCAATTTTTAGAATAGGTCAAGTTTACAGTCAAAAGTTGTAGAATGACAAGAATGATCTGTTGGTGTTGTGTATGTTGTGATTTGAGCAACACTTTGAGCTCTTTGGCACAAAAACTAATGTAATATTTATGCATTATGGTTTTTCAAATGGATGGATGTATATTGCATCCTTTGGTGATCGTTGAGTACTGCAGCAAGGCAGGAAGATCTGAAATTACAAGAAATTCATCATTTGATCCTTTGCATGCAAAGCAAGGCAGTGTGGTGCTAATAAGGCCATTTTGGCACTTCATCGGAAAGTGGCCATGTTTATAGTCAAAATTCTCAGAATTGCAAGACGAGTGTCATGATGATAGAATTTTCCTTGTTTATTATGTGCACATGTTTGTAATGGGGGAATTTTAAGAACAATTTGGGGGGTATTCACATTAATTTTAATGATGTAAAATTTTGTAATTAGCTACTCTTGAAAGTGATGATGAGAGTGAGAGGCATTTTTTTCTATGCCTAAACCTTGTCAGCCTTGTTGGCACATTGTAATGGGTCTTGTAGCCACTGTTGAGTGAGAGACACTGTTTTTCCTAGGCCTATTTTGACAACATTGTAATGGGTCTTATAGACATTGTTGAGTGAGAAGGAATTTTTTTTTCTAGGATTGTTTTGGCAACACTGTAATGGGTATTATATTCACTATTGAGTGAGAAGGCATTATTCTTCCTAGGCTTGTTTTGGAAATCATTGTAAATTTGACCATGAGTGTTTTATAAACTCTTGGAAAGTATGGCATTGCTTTGAAATTGTGATCATGTAATGTTATATAGAAGTTTTCATTGATGCAATTGTTTCCATCGACATCCTCATTTCGAAGTACAAAGGTGAAGTAGAAGAAGGGTGTGGAATTTCAAGACATTTGTTATGCAGATCAAGGAATCAATTGCATATTTTCATTGGTGCAAGTGTTGGCATCGACATCCTAATTCTGAAGTACAAAGGTGAAGGAGAAGAAGGGTGTGGCCTTTTCAGAAACATTTTTTATGCATATCAAGAAGTAGGGAAGTGCATCGTGGAGTGTAAGGCTCTTCCTAGAAGCTGGTTGTGGATATTCAAGTTACAGTTCCTCTCTATACTTTTGGAGGATCAAAAGTGATTTTTGTGGGGAGGTTTGATCCAAGAGGATCTCCACATGAAAAATTCCTACATTTCACACCATGGGATGAATCATTAAAAATTTTGATAATAGGTGGGAAAGACTAATTATTGTTCATGAATGAATTAATTAAATTGTAAAAATGATTAATACTTAAAATAAGTATGAGGCTCGCAGGGGTGTAGACCGATTGGCAAGTGCCATGTAAATGGAAGGAAATATGTAAAAGAGGTCTCAAGGTCAATTCTGACCCTGATTTATCCGAAGGCGTGCTTGCGGGTGGTGTGATTCTCCCTAGGGGTTATAAGGCAGCCGGCAGAATTCGACTCTGTGTCATGCGAGTATGATACTGTCATCGTTACCGATTCCCCTAGTCACAAAAAAAAATAAGTATGAGAAACTCATGTATTAGTTATGCACATTGAAAAATGATTAATGCTTGAAGTGAGTTTGAGAATCTCACGTATTATTCATTTAATTGTAAAAATGGAAATTAGTTTTGTGAGAGAATCCGACTGACAAGTTGGTTTCCTAATTTTAAGGGGAAAAAAAGGGAATACTTGAAGTGAGTGGAAATCTCACGTGTTATTTGTAAAAATCGAAAATTAGTTTTATGTGAGAATCCAAATCAAAAATTAGTTTCTTACTTTCAAGAGGAAATTAGTTGTATGTGAGAAACCAACTCACAAATTAGCTTCCTAGCCTTAAGTAGCAAGTTAAGGGTCTCATGGGTTGGCTTGGAATTTTCCTCACTTTATTACAAGTGGATTCCTAGTCTCAAGGAGGAAGTTAAGGCCCTTTCTCATTTTCGTCCTTGAGTAGTTATTGGATCCTAAATTTATGGATCTTGTCTTTTTGGATTATGGAGCTAGGAAAAAATATTTAAACCCCTTTATTGGGAGATTGGGAGGAGATTTTGGAGGCCCTTTTGGAGAGTTATTTGAGGAGATAAATAAGAACTCATGGTTTTGGTTTGTATGTAAGACCCTTTTGGGAGATTCAAGCCCATTTTGGGAGAATGTCGTCCTTCTGGTGTCTGAAGAAATGTGCCACATTTTGTGAGAATATTTCATCCTTGTTAAAGGAAGGATAATGAAGCAATTAGTATTCTAGCGGATCCAGAGACGTATCCATATTGGTGAGCTTCATTAACAATTCGATGATATCTTACTTTATGTGTTGATATTGTCTCATGTTTTCTTATGCATGTTTTTATTTCCACAATTATGATTGTTAATTTTATTAAGTAATGGATTATGAGACTAACAACAAATTCACCAAGTTATATTCAATTTGGATTCAAGCCTTTCGTAAGCACATATTTTCACCTTTAATGGAGTCAAGTTAAATTAAAACGATCTTATAACTGATACTTTCATCAAGTGAACCTAGAACCAGATCATGTTGATATCAAGGTCACCCCATATTAGATTAGTTTGTGTGTATTAAAGTTCTTATGAGCGACCAGGGGACTCACTTTTTGAACAAAACAAATATAGTATTGACAAAAGAGTTTCAGATACCGCATCAAAAGAGAACTCCATATCACCTGTAACAAAATGGCACCATGAAGGCATTCAATAAGATACTGGAGAATGCATTGACCAAGGTGTGCAACGTAGGATAGGATGACTAGGACTTAAGAATCCTTATAGTGTTATGGGCCTATAGAACTACATGCAAGAAGCTAACATGACATACACCCTTTAGATTAGCGTATGGAAATGAAGTAGTAATTCCCATGGAGTTTCTTGTACTGAGTCTACACATTGTTGCGATGACAGACCTTACAGATTGTGACACAGTATAATAAATGCTATCACAATTACTAGTGTTAGAGGAAGATCGATTTATTGTAGTGTTCCATCAACAAGTACAAAAAGAATGAGAAAAGGCATGGAATGATAGACACATCAAGAATAAAAAGTTACATAAAGGTGATCTAGTACTACTCCATGACAATGAGTTCTTACAACACCCAAGAAAGTTCAGGATGCACTGGCTAGGACCATATGTGATGAGACATATGATTGACGCAAGTGTTTTTTAGTTAGAACAGTTGGATGGAAAAGTTGTGGAAGGACTAGTGAATGAGAGTTGGCTGAAACTATATAGGGATGATTGTCCTTCCACGCACTAGAGAATTTGCGTAGATTAACTTGTATTATAGTGTAATATAGGTAGAAAAGATAGAAAAATAAACAAATATCAAGTAAAATTGGAAAACATATGAAAAGGGTTCAGGAAAGGAGTCAAAGGTTAATAAATCCAAGAAGTTTAGGTTAGTAGGTAAAGAGGAAAATAAGAAAATTATCATAGATGAAAGAAAACTAAGTAGAAGGATGCATCGACAAATGAAGCAAGATTCGTAGAAGAAAGATATTGCACATAAGGAATAGGTCACAAAAAGAGATGTGATTGTAGATATGACAACTAAGATCATTTAAGACACTCCATGATAGAATGTGCAATAAATAGATACAATGACGGTGAAGTAGTGGCACCACGTAAAATTAAATGCAGAATATCGTGATAGATTACAAAATTGAATGGATAAATTGTGGAAGATATGGAGTAATGAAGCCTTAAAACATGTAATGAATGACAACCACTAATGGATTAGATGGGAAGTTTAGGTGCAAAGGGTAAGCTACATCTAACAATGTAGTGTAAAATAAAGCGAAGGGATACCAACAAAACATTATTTTCATTTAGATTTTGTTACTGAGCCGAGATATGAAGTTACATAGCTGAAGATGAGGTTACAGAGCCGAAGCTGAAGTTACAAATCCAAAGTTTAGAAACAAGTTCCAGAACTAGTTGGAAGTTGAAACCAATGTCGCAGAAGAAGATGGAACCACCAAAATCAGCAGGAGCATTAACATCAGTACCAAAGAAACCACGTGGTTAGACTGCAACGTTACTGGTAGTAGAAACAAATGAAAATGCATATTCAAAACAAATAACATTGTACTATAACCAGATCACTTGCACGCAAGTGTCCTCAAAGAATAAGTCGATAACATGTGCTCAGTAGAGCGGGATGTTAGATACACCCCCTCTTGTTTTAAACTTTGTCCCAAAGTTGTACAGTACATAAAATGAAGTAAATAAAATTATCTGACAAGATCTATATGTCTAATCTATCAAACAAGTAAGGAAATTGTTGACGCATATCATATGCGTCCTCCCAGGTAGCCGAGTGTGGACTATAATTGTCCCACTGGACCTTGACCTGATCGACTATTTGACGTCGTAGTTTTCAAATGAGATGGTCCAAAATGAATATTGGCTCTTCCATGAGAGAACCCTCATTTGACACCTGAAAATCACTCATGTCCAAACATATGTGTAGGATCACTAATACAATGTCTCAAATACATAATGCATACGCCTCAAAGAATCAGGCAAGGCTAGTCGATAAGCCACGGGTCATTTATTTTCCACAACTTCGAAAGGTCCCACAAACCTAGGAGGGAGTTTAGCACCTTTTCCAAACTTGATCGAACTCTTGTTTGGTTTGACCCACAAGAAAACTCGGTCATCAAATTCATAACTGCGATCAACGTAATGTACATCGACATAACTCTTATGTCAATCTTACACTTATTTAATCCTTTGTATTATATATTGCATTTGTTCTTCCATTTCTTGGATCACTTCTGGTCCTACCAACAACCTATCCTCAAGTCGGTCCCAGCTCAATGGCGTTCGACATGGTTGCCCTTAAATAAACTCAAATGGTGCCATATTAATGGTACTTTGATAGTTGTTGTTGTATGTAAATTCTATTAGTGGAAAGAACTCTTCCCGACATTTATGTTGGTCCATTACATACATACACAACATATCTTCCAAAATTCGGTTCGTTCTTTCTGTTTGCCAGTTTTTCTCAAGGTGATATGCTATACTAAAGTTCAGTTGTGTTCCCAAAGCCTCTTGGAAACTGGTCCAAAATCGTCATGTAAGCATTGATCCTCGATCAGATATGATCCTTTTTGGTACACCATGTAACCTTACAATATCATTGACAAAAACTCTAGCTATGTCTGGTGCATGATACATCGTATGTATAGGAATAAAATGTGCACTCTTCGTCAGAGTGTCAACTACTACGAAAATCAATTGATGTCTCCTTGTCATTAGTGGAAATCCAATTTTAAGGTCCATCGAAATGATCTCCCATTTCTAATCCAGAATGACATGTGGTTGTAGTAATCCTACTGGATTTCTATGTTCATCCTTCACTCGGTGACATTCTAGACAACATGCCACATAACTAGTTATGTATTCTTTCATTCCCTTTCATAAGAATAAAGGATTAAGGTCTGCCTTCATATTCCTAAGTCTCGGATGAGCCATGTACATTGCTCGGTGTTATTTACTCAATATCAAAATTCTTAATTCGTCATTAGGAGGTATGTAAATTTTGTTGTTATACCTCAACAATATGTCATTGTCCAATGTATAACCTTGAAAATTTGGTACCATCATGGTATCTTGTCCAATATTTTCCTTAACCTCTTTATACCAGTCATTGTCAGTTTGTATCATTAGATTATTTTATCGAAGATTCTTCTTAAAATGTATTACCAAGAATATGTGTGGTCTTCCACTCAACACATCTACCACTCTGTTCACCGTACCTTTTATGTAAGTAATCTCAAAGTTGTATTCTCTATGTAGTTCTGACCAATGCCTTTGTCGTGCATTCAAGTCACTCTATGTAAATATATGTTGCAGTCCACAGTGATCTGTCTTTAGTTCTAATTTTCATCCAATCAGATAGTGTCTCGCAACTCTCAAGCCACATACAATTTCCAATAACTCAAAGTCATGTGTTGTGTAGTTATCCTCATGCTTTCTCAAGTTCCTTGAAATGTAAGCGATCACTAGACCGTCTTGCATCAAAACTCTACCTAAACCTTCCTTGGATGCATTTGTACATACTAATAATTCCTTGTCCATGTCGGGGAATTTTAGTATCGATGTTGTCATCAAAAAATATTGAGCCTTTGAAATGATTTTGCGCATTTCTAGGTCCATAAAAATTCTTGTTTTTCTTCTACAATTGCGCAATCAGATTTTCTATCTTTAAAAAACCTTTGATGAATCATCAGTAATATCTTGGTAAACCCATAAATTTGTATACTTATTGTACGTTTATTGGTCTAGGACATTCCATAATAGCCTCCAGTTTTGTTGGATCCACATCGATACCTTCCCCAGATATGAAATGTCCCAAGTAATGAATCTTCAATTGGTAAAAGAACATTTTGATAGCTTCCTGTAAAATTTTTCTTCTTGTAGACACTATATTACCAATCTTAAATGTTTGTCATGTTCTTCTTTCATCCGAGAATCAATCAGTATGTCATCAATAAATACTTGAACAAACTTGTCCAAGTATTCGCAGAGCACTCCATTCATCAAGATCATGAATACCCCCAGGGCATTTGTCAGTCCAAACTGTAAAACTGTAAAATCACAGTGTCTAAATCTAGTCTTAAAAGCGGTCTTAGGGATATCTTCCTCCTTAATCCGTAACTAGTGATATCTTGACCTCAAGTCAATCTTCGAAAACATTGTTGCTCTTGTCATTCGACCAAACAAATTGTCTAATATTTGTAACGGACACTAGTTCTTGATCATCGCTTTGTTCAATTGACGGTAGTCAATATAAAGCCTCCATGATCCATCCTTCCTTCTTACAGAAATAACTGGTGCACCCCACGGTGACACACTTGGACATATAAGTCCCATGTCCAAAATTTTCTTCAATTTCATTTTCAACTCCTGTAACTTAGGCGTTTACATATGATAAGGTGTTCTTTCTATCGATTCAGTTCTAGGTTTCAAGTCGATTGTAAACTCCAACTCTCCTTTGGGCGGTCAACCCGGTAACTCTTCTGGAATCACATATGTAAACTCTTGTACTACTGGAAGTTTTTCTAATCCTTCAGCCTTGCCTTTTTCATTTAGCGCTAAGATTTCATATAACTTACATTCATTATGCAAGCTCTTCTGTATATATAGGGAAGAATATAAATCTCAAGGTCACTACCTGATCTCTTTCTTCAATAATATTATTCTTCCCCAAATCTTCTGTCTAACTTAGCCATTTCATTCACAGTTAAGTATCGCATCATGCGATTTTAGCCATTCCAAACTAATAATTACGTCATATGATCCTAAGATTGTGACATAAGGTCTACCTTTATTACCAAATTTCCCAAGTTAATATTATAATCAAAAATATTTTCCCAATTGTTCATCTCTTCCTTCACCATGAGGACCTTATGAACTGCATTGTGTAACATTTGAGGCATTTGACTCCTCTCTTTTGCTTGAAAGTTGGAGCTGAGGCCAAACACAAACTTGTTGACCTTTGAATTTTCCATGTTCAGATGTGGGGCATACCTAAGAAACTCCATGAATCTAGCCTCATACTTTGGTAGTGTACGACCACTCTGTCGTAAGCCGTTGAACTCCTTAAGTTGACTCTCAATGAAATCCTCTAACAAGTACCTCTCCCGGAACCTTTCCTCAACCATTTCCCATGACATGTCTTCGAAAACCATGTTTAGTTGAGGTAGGAGCATCTTCCACCATAGAAGATAAATCCCCTTTAGTTGAAAGACCACCAACATACTTTCATGTTGAAGGGGTAATCATGAAGTGCAAATAACATCACCATGTGCTCCAACCATGCATCGACATATGAACCGTCTATGGAACTCGTAAACTCAAGAAACTTCACTTTCTTGAGTTCTTTATGCATACTAAAACTACCAATAGGAATGTGTCATGAACCCTCATTGGGTATAGACTTCCTATCCTCATCATGATCAAGACAACTAATCAAAGACTCTAACATCCTATGAAGGGATCTCATCATACCTACCGTATCTCCCACATCGAACTCCTACTCCTCAGCATTTTGTTGATCCTTTTGAGTATCATATTCATCTGATGTGGATACACTCGAAGGAGTGGTAGAAGTAAATTCCCCCCTTTAACTACACCAGGGTTTAAGATGTAGACAGAGCGAATGAACTTCTAAAATTTAATCTATTTTCTACTCTACCCCAAGCATAACGAAACAAACAAAAATAAAGCAATAAGAGAATAGATTAGGTAATTGTACCTTTTATCCCACATCTGGTGATGATATCCTCAAGCTTGGTAGTTCCAATGACTGCACATCTCCTCCCAAGGATAATGGATTAGGTAATTGTACCTTTTATCCCACGTCTGGTGATGATATCCTCAAGCTTGGTAGTTCCAATGACTGCACGTCTCCTCCCAGGGCTGACCTACATCCAAATATAGGCAAACAAGGACTACAAGAATGATATTATATTCATGAGTTAGGGTTAGATAGAAAATGCTAAGTATAAATAAATGACAATACACAAAACATCAACATTTGGGACACGAAAATGTAATTCTTTTATTCATCATACAAAGACTAAAAGTTACAATCTGTGTCGGCCACCATTCCACGAACCTGGTCTGGGATCCTCTTTACCATGCTCCAATTACAACTTGAATATACCTCTTCTCTGAATCTTATGATCACCTCAAAGAAGGGAATGGATTGAATGGAGGAAGAAGGGGATGATGAGGGAATGTTGAGGCAATATCTCACAAAAGGTAGAAAAATCTTGGGCAAGGAGGGGAAGTGAAATTGGGTAGAGTTTTACTGTTCTTGTGCTTGGATGTGAAAAGAGACACCAACACCTCTTTTTATATGACAAAAGGATGGTTATTCAGTTGGGTGACGAGCCATAGTAGGTGAATTGGTCGGGAAACCTCCAATAGCCCATGAATTTCAATGAATTCCTTGCAATTTTTTTAACTTTTTCAGCTTTTGCAAGTATATGCAGGTTGTTTAGTGTACAAAAAGTGTATGTGAGAGAGTTGTAGTGGTGCAACAATCGTATGTACACAGGCTATAATGGTGCAGGGTGCATACATCTTCTAAAAAATGATTTTTTAAGAAGAGCTTCTCAACAGTGATTTGGAAAAATGTGCAAGTAAGAGGGCCAAGGCCATGTATGCATGGATAGGGAATTTTAGGGATATAACAAGGAGGGATACCTTGTCTCTTGCACCACGACGTCTACTCATCCGATGTCCTCTAACCATGATTGTCGCATGGACAATTTCAAAATTTATTACTGATATATCTATAATATTTTAATTTTAACAAAGTGGAAGGCGTAATGGTCTAATGTCACAGGGTTGTTCCCACTCTGATACGATATGTAATGAATCCTCTGTTACGACAACAATTATTGATGTAAAAATAGGTAAAAAAAAAATTGAAACAAAACAATCGTTAGTACAAGTAACATGTGTCTCAACATAAATTAATAACTACTCAATCAATTTCATCACATTCAATGGAAGGCAACATCACTATTATTCAATCAACCATATCTCAAAATGATAACATAAGGAAACTACCCTCCCAACCTAACCTGTATGGTTAGGACCTCCAAGACACATAAGCAATGCTCAAGTACATGATTCATCCGATATATTTTGACCATTTAAGGTCTCAGGACTGGTGATTGTTCTGAGAAACAAGGAAGTATCTAAATCCCCTTAATTCAATCATACACTGCTATTCAATACTATAATAATCGACATACTTAATCATTAATTCATCATAGTGCAAATAATAATCTACTCTACTTAATAAATCTTTCAAGCAATGCTTAAGTGTAATTTTGAATAAGAATTTAATACATAAAGATTAATAAGAAGCACATTAGTGTAAGCACAATCTTAGGAGTGACAGAGATCTAATTCAATCTTCATTAGTATCTTGTCAAGTCAGGCTCAGTCCAGGTCAAGCATCAATCAAGTTTTCACCATTTGCAATAAATACAACTTCTATGTAACTCAACCATGTACCTTAGTAACATGATATATCTTAATTAAGAATTCATAGGTACTTCAAATACTAGTTACACTTCCAATCATAAAATCCCATAAGAAGATTTAATGTCTTCCTTAAGCACCACATACGAAATTCAATTCCACTTTAAGTATCCTCTTAACTATAAGAAATCAATCATAATTAGCAATTAACAAGAAGTCTATTTCTTTCATATTCATTTTAAAATAACAAGAGGTTCAATCATAACAAGCAACATGGGAAGATTCCAAGACTACCTTACAATTCCATTGCAAGAACTATAAGAATTTCAACCCACAATTTAAGAATTAAATAAGATAAATTATATGCTATGTTGCATATCCATATGTAAGGATAATTTAAAGAATATCAAGTTTTATTTAAACAATAAAATGAAGAACCCAAAGTTGACTTATAACCTAATTAAAAGAAATAAAGGAAGACCCAACAATAATATAAGAATCCAATTTCAACTTACAATTACATTCAAAGGTATTAAGGAAGACTAAATCTTATTTCAACCATAAGTAAGAATGCAAATGCTATCTTAAAAATTCATTGAAGGAGTTAAGGGAAGACCAATTGTAATAAGTAAAGGATAGAACTCAACTACCCTACCTATCTATTTAATAGGATAAAGAGAGAACCAAGACTTTTAACAATATATAAAGAACACAATACTAATTTACAATCTATTTAATAATTAAGAAATCAAATTCTTATTAAGCTATAAATAAATCACTCACATGCTAACTTATAAATTTGTTTAAAAATTTAGGATGACAAATCGTAATTGACCATAAATAAATAATATTCAGAAGGTAAATCACATATCCATAGTAAGGAAACAAAGAGGGAGTTCCAAAATATATCCCAACCCTTGTTTTGGTGTGCAGAAAAATCCTAAATTCATTCCAGACCTCAATCTGGCCCTCCATCTGACACTTAATCCGACCCTTGACCCTGACCTTGAAACATAACTAAATTTTTGAAAAATTCAAATTTAAAATTTACAGGCAACGAATCAATTTTGAAATGGTTAAGACTTAAGGAAAGGACCATAAATAATGCAGAGGAAATCATGAAGGTCAAGTTATTTTCTGCAGCCCCAAATTCGTTCCACGAACTATAACACTTCAAAATAAAAATTCAGAAATAAAAATAATAGAACATAAATCACTCAATTAAATTTTGCGATTGTTTTCTAAAAGGCAACAAGGAAATACACCACTAAAGAGTTGCAATCCTTGACGAAAATCACTAAAGAAAAAATTTAGAAACTTCTACAGTGAACCAATAGAACACCCAATATGGATTTATAAAATTTAAGACATTGAAAGAGGAATTGAACACTCAAAATTAAATTTTAGGGTTATTCAAAGGATGGGATAACAGTCATATAGAGTTACAAAAATTCCATTCGCAGAAAAATTAAAGCATGGAATTCAAGTCGGATTCGGATCTATACAAAACAAAGGGAATTCACCCAACATTAACTCATGAACATGCATTTAATAAGTAAATCCTCCTATCATTTTTCTATTGAAATAAAAAATTAGATTTAGAACTGTACACGATTTTACTTTTCTCAAATGTCAATCGAAATTCAAGAACAAGTGTCAAGAATTAAAACTACACAGTCACCAATTCGACCTAATGAAATACAGAACGAAATTTGCCTCAATCTAGATATTGAATCGGTGCACACCCCATCCGCCACTCAATCCAGTCCTGGATCTATCGCCTAGTCCGACACCTGATCCGGACCTTGAAACAGAACTTGAAACATAACTAAATTTCTGGTAAATTCGAAATTTACTCAACAAGAAGCAAATAAGATTCCGATGGTTGCTAATCTTTGAGTATGAACAGTAAATTAGTACCGATTTTCTCACTTGATGTAGCAATGTACAAGTAGGTTCATCATTTATTAAGATTTAAGGAATAATCAATTTCCCGAAGTATGGAAGGATAAAAGAAAGAACATCATGACTAATTTTTGGGTTGTTCATTCATTGGGAAGCACCCAAAATGACACACCAGTGAGTACCAGAGTTCAATGCACAATCTCACTCATTGAAACACTATCAAACCCAACAACCAACACACAAATGCCAAGCCCACAAATAAGAGGAGGGAAGAATCCACGAATGAATCAATGTGCACAGTGTGAAACAAAAAATCCGGACTTCTACTAAGAATAGTGACAGAAAATCGATTGAGGAGTTCGGTGTATATATATATATATATATATCCCAATCCAATTCATCCGATTTAATTTGATACTCAACAAACTAAAATTGGATATGATATTTGACTGACAACGATTTACCCATATGAAAATGGGGATTCCAGAATAGAAAAGATTGACAGCCAAATCACACAGAGACACAAAGGAATTCAGTCTAAATCAAGGAGTCTACATGAAATTCTTATTCCAGGAATGATCAACCAAATACAGAGTGAATACGAATCTTCAAAATAATTTGGGAAAAATTCATACAAGGCAATAAAGTTTCAAAATTCTAACATGCAACCCAAGACAGTGACCAATAAGAAATCACACTTTCAGTATGTTTCTATTAGAAACAATTTAATCATTCAACCATTCTTACTAATAACCCAGCTAGAAATGACAATTAGAATCACAAGGAGTGGTAAAATGAAAGATGATGAATAAGGAAATTACATTACATCTAGTTGAACAATGCATTGGCAGCAATGCAAGAGATTCAATTTCTATATTACACAACCACCAAGGATCTTGCAATTTCGATATCAGAGAACCAATAAAATTTACGACAATTTCTAAAATTGATATACAATTTAATCATATTAAAAACCCAATCTCAAATACGAATACTGTAACCAACGATGAAGAAAATATGAAGATGTTCTTCACCAAATGACACTCCTTCCTTTCTCTTGCTTGCTAATCGTTGAGACTTCACTGATACCTCCCAACCAGTGCTAGGGGTACTCTTTTTCTCCKTTATCCCCCCAAGCTGCAAAGGGGCCAAGCACACACAAACCAGAAATACTCTAGCTCCAAGATTGCCTCGCAAGGTAGAGCCACCACTCTACATCAATTTTGGTATCCCGAGTCTCACAAGTAAAACCAGTCAAAAAAAWTTTGGTAGAATAACCTTACCAATAACTAGTGTGATCCCTTTCCCATCTTGACCATTTTCTTTATAGGAATTCTCTCACTGACCCATCCTTGATTGCACAAATAATTCCATATTTTATTTTAATTAAAAGTCAATTTCCCTCACATTTCCCAAATGTGCTCCTTAAATCACTCCTAGTTGTCTCTTTATTCCCCATATTCCCAATTAATGATTGATTCCTTACTAATCTGAGTTGAGTTAAAATATGAGTCTTCTTCTAGTTAAACTAGTAGTATCTAGACTCTAGATACCATTCTATGCGTACACATATTCTCTCATCTTTATTCCTTTCTTGTCTTAAATTCCAATTTGGTATTTTCTTGCACATGTGTATTGAATAAAATCCTTAGGCTTATTTTATTTTACTTAATTCTTAAACTGATTTACCTCCTTCCTTTTCAATTTAGTTAATAATTTGTTTAGTCTCCCTACAAGAATTTAGACTTAGGCTTCATTCTTTTTTGAATAGGCTTAGACTTTCAATTTGGATTTACAATTAATAAATTCATTCTTTAATTAATTAATTAAATCCGGCAAGGCTTAAAGATTTTTCAAGGTTTAATTATTCTCTCAATGTTTTCTAGAACACCTAGATTCTTTGACTCAAGTTTTATTTATGTGGTGTTCCCTTCAAGACGCACTTCGTGCTCCAAGGGTGTCACTTGCCTTTGACTAGTTTTGGTAGTTGTCCAACCCTTGGAGTCATCACTCCATTCCGGAAACCTTGTGAGAGACTAAGGGCTTCTAAGGAATAATGACTCCACCTTATTGCATGACCCTTAGAATCTTCATGAGCGAATGTCTCAGTTTGTTGTCACAACATCGTGGAACTCTCAAACTAGGTAATCATTAACCTACAATTCGAGCCACAACGATAGTGTTAATAGGTTGTGATAGGGGCGTTGCCAAACCTCTCTCTCAATATCTGGTTTGTGTGCATGGCCCCTTTACTACTTATGTGAGTAATATTAGCAAGCATTCACCAGCCTGCATCCATCGATGAAACAATGTCAATTATCCATATACAAAATCATACTATAATCAATCATATGTCACACATGCATAAATGAAATATTCACATCAATGCAATCTAGTCCCTGACTCAATTCAGAGTCCAAGGAGGTTCATTAATGCCATCAACATCTATAATATGTCATGTGTCATGCACACTCAGGTAAACTCGTCAATAGCATCTGCCAACACATATATCATTAAAAATAAATCACAACCCATCAACATTATCATGAAAATCCATAGTCGAAAAAAATAACATTGTACTATAACCGGATCACTTGTACGCAAGTGTCCTCAAAGAATAAGTCAATAACATGTTCTCAATAGAGCAAGATGTTACAAGATGGAATATTCCCATTAAGGAGAAATCGAATTAGAGAGAATAATTATAGTCTTGATGATGAATGAATACGTCCAACAAGTAGGAATTTGACGTAGGTAATATGGAATATGCCTAGCAGTGTCTAAGAACACCCAGGCATGTAATAATTCGACCCAGGCTATATGAAATCCATCCAACAATGTCTAAAAATGACCACACATGTAATAATTTGACCCAAACAATATGAAATATACCCAACAATGTCTAAAAAAATCATACATTTAAGAATTTCACCTAGGAAATATGAATCTACCCAATTTTTTCTTATAATGCCCAAGCATGTATGAATTTGATCCAAGTGAGTGAGATTACACACTGTGGGGGAATTTTGATCTTCTGGGAAGGAGAAATTCACCCATTTTCCAGAATTTAATCAAATTAGAAACTCCTCCAGAGGTGCAATAACTTTGAGATGAAAATTGTTGATCTCTAGGCATGGGAATGGATCCCATGGTGGTAGCAATAGAGATATCATACTCTCTATTAGAAAAAAAAAAACATTAACGAAGTAAATCCACAAGTTTATTCACATATCCCTCTCATTTACACTCTCACTATTCACTGGAAGCTATTAAAGCTAGAACTAAAATATGAATACACAAAGCATAATCTCATAGAAATAGCAGAGCAATTCAAGACACAATGGACACCATATTTACTATAGAAACCCAAATGGGAAAACCAACTTCGAATGTGACTTAGTGTTTCATTCCGAAAATATCTAGTTTCAATACTTTCATGGATATCTATTCATTCTCCCCTCCTTGGCCAAAATCCCTTTGAGAATGAGCGTGAATGAAGAAATAGAGAAAGATGGGGGGTAAGGGAAAGGCCAATAACCATGCCCCTTCATTTCTCATTCCTTAGCCTTCTCTCATATTTTCTTTCCTTTTATTTCATTGAATTCTTTTTTTTTCCCTCTCACATTTGTCTCATTCGACATTTAGACTCTCTTGATTTACATAATTTTCTAACCTTCATTAATTTCCAAATTGCATTGTAGGCACCAAGTCTTACACCCATTCATCTATTCAAATCTATTTTGGATCATCTCTTTAACATGGTTGTCATTTCATGTTCCATTATAATTTATAATGGAGTTTCATGGTATATTTGGTGTCATTGGGTTAATGGTGTGTGTGGGACCTTAACAAGTGGTATTAGAGTGATGATCTCGGAAAGTGGGAGATTTTTTTGTAGATTCGTGGCTTCTTTAATTCATAAAACCACCATTGGAATACATTTTTATTAGTTTGTCTAATTATAGTCAAACCATTTCCATCATAAGTAGAATTTTGACTCTATTTCTAAATTGGGGTCATATTCACGATTTTGAGTAGTATTGAGGGATATATGACCTCAAGAAGTTTCCCTTATATATGTGTGATTCTTCTAAAAACAAAACCCTATATTCCAACATGATTTTCTCTTTGCATGCACACCAAATTGAATTCACACAGATGTTATTGTGTGAAAATTGTTGACTCCATTTCTAAATTGAGGCTACATTAACAATTCTAATCAATATTGAAAAAATTACAATGATTTTAAGTTTTGGTATTGTTCATCCTCAATACCATCATAGAAACTAAAGATCCATTTAATTCAATTCTCTCTTCTTTTTTTTAAACCCTATATTTTTTATATGGATATACTAGCTCCCCCTCATTGAGTAATATTGGGATTTATGGGAAACTATGTGTAAGAATACCCTAAAGAGATCTTCCTTAAATATGTTATGGGTTATGGAGAAAATAGTTGGAAGTGTTTAATAATCCTTGAAACAATTTCCAAGGGTAACAATGATCATTCAAGCCTTTAAGCAATATGTAATGAAACATTATTTATGGTTTACCACTTACACAAATTACAAGAAGCATATCTTCTCATTTTCAATAATTGTAAAACATAAATTTGAAGTCAAATTCAATTAAGGTATGCTATGATTTAGAAATACTCCGAGTTCCAACCAATTCCATCATAGAGGATTAAGTGATTGTTCTAATTCATATAGAGGAAGAGAAATCCCCCACTAGTGGATTTGTTGGGAGGCCTTTTAGGCCCTCGTAATAGTAAGCATACTTTAATACATAAGTAAATATAAGAATATATGTAATAAGGATAAATACAAGTAAAGACATGTAACAAAATGTAAATAAACTAAACTAGTGATTAGTTGGAGCGGGTACAACTGCTTCAACCATTTACCCTATGTATTTATACTCGTGAATAAGGAATAAACATGTTGGAATATATAGTTCCTACTTATTTAATATGCTTGCTAATGTATTGAGAGGTAGAGCTAATCTCTACGTGAGTTGTGTGATCATATTCTTAAGAGGTTGTTGGAGAGTTGGATTTGTGAGATCCTAGTTTGGTGTGTGGTTGAGATATTCTCTCAACCTCTCTGGTTATCTTTAGAATAAGTTAGAACTGATAACAACCTAATCACTCTATATAATAGAGTCAAATGTATTGATATTACAAGGAATTGAATATTTGTGCATATAACTGTACTCTCCCATTTTATCATGGTATCAGAGCGTCAGGGTTGGGCGTGACTCCCTCACGGGAGTGCTCAGGCACATGTAGAGACTACAGTATTGATAATTTGTCCTATTTTGTGAGGACTCTCAACCAATGTGTATTGTGCCTCTCACTCGTGCTTTCTGCTAATCCTGCATGAGTAATTTGCTGAATCACTGAAGAGAAGAGGTGCCTTCATGAAGGAATTATTTTGTCATCGTTGCGTGAAAGTTGCCTACGTGTAGAGGCAGTAGTTGTTAGAAGTGTCAAACGCGAAGTTGCAGAAGAGTCGTGGCATAATGATGGCGAAGAAGATGAGATTGACATCTCTCAATTCCAAATGTTATTGTAATGTTGTTGTTTTAGTAGGAGTCCCATGTTGATTAGAAGAGAGCATGGCGGGCTTGTTGTGGAGATTGTCTGCATGGAGGAGGATCACCAAAGAGAAGTCTCCATTTGAATGCATTAGAGAAGAGAGAAATGATGCGAAGGATTGGGTATTGGATGAGACACGAAGCGTCCAATGTCTTGAATGTCCCAAAGTAGCAAACACACGACGAAATCTAGAGATGTTGCATATGTCAATATTTCCATCTCACAAGTAGTTTGAGTGGATTTTTCTAATCTCAGGTTTGTAATCATTGATGAAGCCCATGCATATAAAGGAGCATTTGGATGTCACACTACACTCATTTTTCTAAGAATATGTCGAATATGTCGTCATTTGTATCGAACTAATCCAACTTTCATCATAAGTAGTGCAACTTTTGCAAATCCTCGTGAACACGCCATGGAACTTGCTAATCTGCGAGAAGTGGAAGTGGTGCTAGAGGATGGAAGTCCTTGTGGGTCAAAGTTTTTCCTCCTCTGGAATCCTTCAGTCTATTTGGACCATCAACAATCAGCAATGCAGAAGCGAAAGACAAGAAAATATGTCAAAATGTAGGATCCAGTTACTACCGACACAAATTTGAAACGTTCTAGTCCCATTGTAAAGACTTCACGCATATTTGCAGAGTTGGTTCAGCATGGCTTGCACTTCATATCCTTCTGTACGCGTGAGATTCTAAAAGAGACTGGATCACATCTGGTCAATTTAATTCATGTGTAGATTTAGTTGAAGTCTTGGCAGATGTGGATGTGGATGTCGGTACCTTGTTGCCGAAAAAGAGAATGATGGAGGTGTTATAGCGAAGTGAGGTGTATGTGCCCATTTCGTCAAACTCACACACCCTTCAATTTGACACAAAAGTGAGATTTAGTTGTGATATTTTTTGTTTGAAGGTGTGCATACTTATGTCATTTAAGTTATTTGAAATTGAGCCACACATGTAATTGAAAGCAAGTCTATGTAGTGGTTCTAGAAATTACTTAAGTATATACCTAAGCCATTGTATATCCCCTAATGTGAAAAGCTCGTGGTGATCTAAAAACCACTATGTAAAGAATGGTTTGTGGTCAAAACCACTTGAGAGAGCATGGTTACATGTAATCTGACTGATGCATGGTTGAGGGTAATCCAAGAAAACCCAGAGCATGGTTACAGGTAATCCGAGAAAACCTGGTGCATGGTTGAGGGTAATACGAGAAAACCAGAGCATGGTTATGGGTAAGCCGAAAAAAACCCAGGTTGATGATGATGTGATAAAGGGGGAGTTAAAGTTAAAATTATAGGTATGAGGAAGAATGGTTGAATGAACCATGTAGCTGAAAATGATTCCTAGAGAACTCGCAGTTACCCGTTGATGACCCATGTATTCCGGTAGATGGATTTCTTTTTATATGAAAGTCAATAATCGATACAAGAGGAAGCACATGAAGATATGACCACATAGATATTTAGATAAGTAGACATTAAAGGAGAGTGTTGGAATATATAATTCCTACTTATCTAATATGCTTGTTAATGTATTGAGAGGTAGAGTTAATCTCTACCTGAGTTGTGTGATCCTATTCTTAAGAGGTTGTTAGAAAGTTGGCTTTGTGAGATCTTAATTTGGGGTGTGGTTGAGATATTCTGTCCACCTCTCTAGTTATCTTTGGAATAAGTTAGAACTAGTAAAAACCTATGCACTCTATATAATAGAGTCTAATGTATTGATATTACAAGGAATTGAATATTTGTGCATATAACTCTACTCCCCCATTTTATCAAAACAATGGATTGATTTACTTTCCCAATTACTCTCTTAGTGAATGTGTGTGTTATGGTTACAATATAGTCCCTCTTGTAATGCCATTGTAATCTACAAAATTACAACATTGGCTTTGTTGCCTCCTTCATCTGGCTGGGTGACAGCAACAACCGATGGGGGTGGTCTGAACCTGATGGAGAAATAAGAAGAATCGATTGTTGTTGGATGCCGATGGGGGTGGTCTGAACCTGATGGAGAAATAAGAAGAATCGATTGTTGTTGGATGCTTGTGGATGAACCTGAAGAAGTATGCTCAGAGAAGAATAAAATAATGATGTTTATGTTTGAGTTTATTTTGGCCGACCCCCTCTCAAAGTTTAGTTGGACGGGCTAATAATGTGTTGATCGCGTTGGTCGACTTAACCGACTGAACATGCTACTTGAAAGAGATGTCGAACTAGATATTAGTTGACTACAGTGGAAAGTATGGCTATGGGAATACAAGTCCTTCGCACATTCACCTGAAGTTTTATGTACTATTCTTTATGAATTTTTTTTGGTTTAATTGACCATGTCGATCACCGATTAGTAGTCCAACAAGATTTTGATGAGTATCTCGAACTAGATCTGATCTATTGTTGGATGGCCTCAATATTTTCTTCCTCATAGTGCATTTTAAACCCCTTCACTACAGACTTCAAGGGACCGATGCTAATTGAAAGAATTTTTTTTAATTGCTCTTTGATGAATACGCTCGAGGAAAGAAATTGAAGAAGATTCATCATCGTACCATCTTGGTCGAATTGTTTGACAACCAAATGAGTTAAATACATGTTGGTCGAGTCGGACGTGTCGAGGATGTGCTTATGCACATGAAAAGTTGGAGAAGCCAAGGATTCAACGAAAGTGCACCTAGCGCTTGCAAACCTTCACATAGAATGTCGATGTTGCATTGAATGAGAAATGAAGGACGTCCTCAACATCGACCAAATAAAGGGTAGTTGACTGGAGGGCTCGAGAAGAATGGAAGAGGGCACATCTGTCGACTGATACAATTGACGAGAAAGAAACTGCGTCGACTTGTTTTGTTGAATCGACCCTGACTGATATAGAAACAAAGATCTGGGCATTTTATTATCTAATGGTCGCATGATGGTCCTCATCAAATACCAATTGTTTTTGCCAGCTACTTTACACATTAATTCTGATCCAAAAATATACATTGGATCGACAGATTGAAGAAGAAGATCTTTCATTGAAGAGGACGAGAGAAACTGCTGGGGAGAATTGACAGGTCGAACACCTCTAAGCAATAGTTCGTTGCTAAAAATCCTCTGCTCGATCTGTTGGAGCACCAATTTAATGGGTCGGGTCGACTTTAATCGACTATCACGTCGATTTTATGTTGAGGATCTAGAGGTGAATTATGTTTCGAGGATCGATATTCATATTGTATCACATCATCGTGCTCGCCAGTCTGTCCTCGTGGGAAAAAAAAACTGGGCGTTCCCAATCACCACAAATTTCCTACTGTGGAGTTCACGCCATTCTTTTCAAGAATTTCCGTCAGCATCGTTCGATGTGGAGCATTGGATGTGTCGATAGTCCAAGAAGAGAACTGATGAGGTCGATCTCTTTATATCGACTCTTGTGGAGTGCACAAAGCAATGATCAATATCCATGTCAATGTCGAAGGATGGCCGACTAGGACCTCGGAAACAATGTTATGGCTCGACATAGCCCTGCATCAAATCGCGCACCATCACTATCGATGCTTAGACCACAATTGTGACTCGCGTCCACAATCAAGTAGGAAGAGAAATGGCGATAACAACAATGGAGAAAATAGAATGTATTATCCAAATTAAATGCAAAGATCAGAGAGGCAGGACTTGGTTTCACACAAATATCAAATGCGGCCTGCATTCATGGAGTCTTGGGATGTGGGTCTTCACAAGAGCCTTGTCCGCCATTAAAACTGATAAGAATATCCTATTTATTATTCTGGGCACAACATGTAGCACAACCACAATAACATCTTTGTGCATTGTGGCATTTTTACGGACTAATTCTGGACATGATACGCGGAAGAAGCATCCGGAGAGAATTGATAATCAATTCGACTCACGGTGTAAAGTGATCGACTTGAACAAATTCGACTCGAACCAAGTTTTTGAGGGTTTTCAACTCTCAGACAAAAAGGAGGAGGAATTCTAGCATGTTAATCGACCTAGTGAGTAAAGTCGGCCATATCTAGAAGTTGAATAGTAGTTGATTTGATCGAGAACTCGAATCGTGGTGGATTCATTCAACTAGCAAGTCGAACACCAAAGCGACTAAAGAATATTTAATCAAGAATATGTAACTTTACATGGTTTCTATTGAGTTTTCGAAAAAAATTAAATATAATTATATATAAAGTTTGGTTTCTATGTGATCTAGGTGGATATTGGTGGCCACCCACCTATTCTAAGTGGTTCTTCTTGACAACTTTTAGTTCATCATGTTTCTTTGTAATTCTTTGTAATTGTGGGTTCTACACTTTTGGGGCTTCTGAAGCCCTACACAGCTTCCATGTGGAAATTGGTGGCCGTCCACCTAATCCAATTGAATTATTTTGGATGTTTTCATGTCAGGACATCTTTCTGTACTTCCAGGGCCATTTTGGAGTCCTAAATAATGTTTTTTTGGCTTTCCACATCAAATTGTAGAGGAAGTAAGAGTTTGATGACATAATTTGTAGTTCTCTAAAAGACCTTTCCAACGGGCTATCACACACCTAAAACAGAGGTCGTATGCAAAATTTACGACCCAGGGAAGTTGAGGTACCAACTTACCTATCAAGGCCCACATAACTTTTGGCGTTTCACCTCCTAAGGTTAGGTTTCTGGATGTCTAGGGTTTTGGTATTCATGAGTAATGTTAAAAAGGCCTCTATAACCTCATTGTAATCATTATGCCCAGGCGGATGCACATATCAACCATAACTCTTCTCAGAAATAGCTAACACCATTCGAGCAAGTTGTTTTTAGTTATGCAATTTTACAGTTTCAACCTATTTTATTTATTCAATAGAAGTTATTGTTCACTGGATATCTGTTGTTGTTCTCCATATCTCCGTGTTATTGTATTCAGTCTTTTATTCATTTCGTTCGCTCATAAATCTGGATCAGTGGTATCAGAGAGGTATGCTCTTCATTTATTTTTCTTCATACATGTCCCCGACACGATCTGGGTACAAGAAGTTGGGACTTGAACCAGTCGATCATTTGCAAGATCGACCGCACCAAGCCTGAAAACAATCCATGGGAGATGAAAAGAAAGATGATGGAGCAGGAGATCCTTTTAAAATGTTGCTCCAGGAAGCCCTTGCACGACAAAGGAACGAAATGATAGACAACTTTGCACATATCCTTCGACGACTCCCCACAGGAGACGCATCTTCACCAATCAACCATGCAACCCCCTTCAAGGTACATGTAAATTTTTATATTCCATTATTTGAAGGACTAATAGATGCGGGTGTTGTAGATAAATGGTTGAATCTGCTCGAAGGGTATTTTTCGGTTCACAATTTTTTCGCTAGGAAAAAGATTACTTTTGCACTCCTCAAGGTCGTCCCCCATGTTAGTCCCCCATGTTAAGCACTGGTGGGATACTTACTCTAAGAAAAGGGCCATAGAGGAATATGAAATATTTTTGGTCACCCTCATGTGGGACTCCTTCACGGATGTCATTAAAGAACAATACTACCTAGTTGGAAGCTACAAGGGCCAGTACACAAAATGGACCACCGTACATCAGGAAATGGACCAGACAATACCAGATTTCACCAATATTTTCTATACCATGCACACCAAATTGGGTATCAAAGAATCTGAACGACATCTAGTGCTCAAATATTGTGGCTGTATGCATAGATACATTCAAACATAAATGGAGTTTCTGGACATCGCATCATTGGGTACGACTTATAGTTATGTTGTCAAGATCGACCAAAAATTTAAGTAGAAGAGGCGAGAGTTTGGATCTGCAAAATCCTCACAGCAGAAGAAGGGAAAAGGTGGCCCCAAACCACAAAACAAGGGGCAGAGAAAAGATCGCCACTCTAAGAACAACCAGTCCAGTCCAATACGCAACATAAGAAGGGTAATGAGAAAATGAAGAAGGCCACGAGAAAATGGTGTGAATACCATAAAATCCCTTGGTACAACACTGAAGAATGTCACTTCAAGCAGTCA
>ML789255.1:351395-416480 GCA_009831015.1 Picea engelmannii
TAAGAATATCCTATTTATTATTGGGCACAACATGTAGCACAACTACAATAACATATTTGTGCATTGTGGCATTTCTACGGACTAATTCTGGACATGATACGTGGAAGAAGCATATGGAGAGAACTGATAATCAATTCAACTCAGGGTGTAAAGTGATAGACTTGAACAAATTCAACTCGAACAAGTTTTGAACGAGGGTTTTCAACTCTCCGAGAGAAAATGGACAAAAAGGAAGAGGAATTATAGCATGTTAATCGACCTAGTGAGTAAAGTCGGCCATATCTAGAAGTTGAATAGTAGTTGATTTGTTCGAGAACTCAAATAGTGGTCGATTCATTCAACTAGAAATTTGAACACCCTGGAAGCGACCAAAGAATATTTAATGAAATATGTAACTTCACAGGTTTCCATTGAGTTTTCAAGAAAAAAATAAATAATTATATGTAAAGTTTGGTTTCTATGTGATCCAAGCGGATATTGGTGGCCATCCACTTATTCTAAGTGGTTCTTCTTGACAGTTTTTAGTTTATCAAGTTTTTCTGTAATTTTTTGTAATTGTGGGTTCTACACTTTTAGGGTTGTCTGAAGCCCTACACAGCTTCCAGGTGGAGATTGGTGGTTGTCCACCTAATCCAACTGGCTTATTTTGGATGTTTTCATGTCAGTACATCTTTCTGTACTTTCAGGGTCGTTTTCGGGTCCTAAATAGTGTTTTTTTGGCTTTCCACATCAAATTGTAGAGGAAGTCAAAGTTTGATGACATAATGTGTATTTCTCTAAAAAACCTTTCCAACGGGCTATCACATGCATAAAATGGAGGTTGTATGCAAAATTTACGACCCCGGGAAGTTGAGGTACCAACTTACCCATCGGGGCCCACATAACTTTTGGTGTTTCACCTCCTAGGGTTAGGTTTCTGGATGTCTAATGTTTTGGTATTCATGAGTAATGTTAAATAGACCTCTAGAGCCTCATTGCGATCATTATTCTCAAGCTGATGCGCATATCAGCCACATCTCTTCTCAGAGATAGCTACCACCATTCGATCAATTTGTTTTTAGTTATGTTTTTTTACAGTTTCAACCTATTTTATTTATTCAATAGAAGTTATTGTTCATTGGATATCTGTTGTTGTTATCCATATCTCTGTGTTATTGTATTCATTTTGTTCCACTCATAAATACAGATCAGTGGTATCAGAGTAGTCTACTCTTCTTATTTTTCTTCGTGCATATCCCTGACACAATCTTGGTACAAGAAGTTGGGACTTGAACCAGTCGAGCCTTTGCAAGATCGACCGTGCCAAGCCCAACAAAAATCCATGGGGGATGAAACTAAAGATGATGGAGCAGGAGATCCTTTTAAAATGTTGTTCGAGGAAGCCCTTGCACGACAAAGGAATGAAATGATGGAAAACTTTGCACATATCCTTCGACGACTGCCCACAAGGTACGTATCTTCATCAAGAAACCATGCAAACCCCTTCAAGGTACAGGTAAATTTTTCTATTCCATTATTTGAAGGACTAATAGATGCATATGTTGTAGATAAATGGTTGAATCTGCTCGAATGGTATTTTTTGGTCCACGATTTTTTCGATAGGGAAAAGATTATTTTTACACTCCTCAAGGCCGTCTCCCATGTAAAGCACTGGTGGGATACTTACTTTGAGCAAAGGGCCATAGAGAAATCTGAAATATTTGCGGTCACCCCCATGTGGGATTCCTTCATGGATGCCATTAAAGAACAATACTACCTTGTTGGAAGCTACGAGGACCAGTACACAAGATGGACCACCCTGCGTCAGGAAATGGACCAGACAGTACCATATTTCACCAATATTTTCCATACCATGCGCACCAAATTGGGTATTAAAGACTCTGAACGACATCTGGTGCTAAAATATTGTGGTTGTATGCATAGATACATTCAAACAGAAATGAAGTTTCTATACATTGCATCATTGGGTATGACTTATAGATATGTTGTCAAGATCGAGAAAAAATTTAAGCAGAAGAGGCGAGAGTTTGGATCCACAAAATCCTCACAGCAGAAGCAGGGCAAAGGCAACCCCAAACCACAAAACAAGGGATAGAGAAGAGATCACCACTTTAAGAACAATCAGTCCAAGCCGCAACACAAGAAGGGTAATGAGAAGATGAAGAAGGCCACGAGAAAATGGTGTGAATACCATAAAATCCCTTGGTACAACACCGAAGAATGTCGCTCCAAGAAGTCATTGGTGGCCGAGTTGAAAGATTGTGAATCAGAGGCATATTCTGACTCCGAATCAAATCTAGAAGGAGGAGGAATTCTAGCATGTTAATCGACCTAGTGAGTAAAGTCGGCCATATCTAGAAGTTGAATAGTAGTTGATTTGTTCGAGAACTTGAATAGTGGTGGAATGATTCATTCAACTAGCAAGTCAAACACCCTCAAAGCAACCAAAGAATATTTAATCAAGAATATGTAACTTTACACGGTTTTTATTGAGTTTTCAAGAAAAAAAAATACAATTATACTTAAAGTTTGGTCTCTATGGGATATAGGTAGATATTGGTGGCCACCCATGTATTCTAAGTGGTTCCTCTTGATAGTTTTTAGTTCATCACATTTTTTTGTAATTATTTGTAATTGTGGGTTCTACACTTTTGGGGTTGTATGAAGCCCTACACAGCTTCAGGTGGAGACTAGTAGCCTCCCACCTAATCCAACTCACTTATTTTGGATGTTTTCATGTCAGTACATCTTTATGTACTTTGAGAGCCATTTTGAGGCCCTAAATAATGTTTTTTTGGCTTTCCACATCAAATTGTAGAAGAAGACAAAATTTGATGACATAATGTGTAATTCTCGAAAATACATTTCCAATGGGCTATCACACGCCTAAAACGAAGGTCGTATGCAAAATCTACGACCCCGGGAAGTTGAGGTACCAACTTACCCATCGGGTCCCACATAACTTTTGGCGTTTCACCTACTAGGGTTAGGTTTCTGGATGTCTAAGGTTTTTCCATTCATGAGTAATGTTAAAAAGGCCTCTAGAGCCTCATTATAATCATTTTGCTTGGACGAATGCACGTATCAGCCACATCTCTTCTCAGAGATGGCTACCACCATTCGAGCAAGTTGTTTTTAGTTCTGCAGGTTTACAATTTCAACCTATTTTATTTATTCAATAGAAGTTATTGTTCATTGGATATCTGTTATCATTCTCCATATCTCTGTATTATTGTATTCGGTGTGTTATTCATTTTGTTCCGCTCATAAATCCATATCGGTGGTATCAGAGCAGTCTGCTCTTCATTTATTTTTCTTCGTGCATGTCCTTGACACGATCTGGGTACAAGAAATTGGGACTCGAACCGATCGAGCCTTTGCAACATCGACCGCGTCGAGCCCGAAAACAACCTATGGGGGATGAAAAGAAAGATGATGGAGTAGGTGATCCTTTTAAAATGTTGCTCGAGGAAGCCCTTGCACGACAAAGGAATGAAATGATGGACAACTTTGCATAGATCCATCGACGACTTCCCACAGGAGATGAATCTTCACCAAGAAACCATACAACCCCCTTCAAGGTACATGAAATTTTTTATATTCCGTTATTTTAAGGACTAATAGATGCGGATGTTGTAGACAAATGGTTGAATCTACTCGAAGGGTGTTTTTCGGTCCACAAATTTTCAGATAGGGAGTGCACAAAGAAATGATCATTTAGGAAGAGAAATGGTGATAACAACAATGGAGAAAATAGAATGCATTATCCAAATTAAATGCAAAGATCAGAGAGGCGGGACTTCGTTTCACACAAATATCAAATGCGGCCTGCATTCATGGAGTCTTGGGATGTGGGTCTTCACAAGAGACTTGTCCGTAATTAAAATTGATAAGAATATCCTATTTATTATTCCGGGCACAACATGTAGCACAACCACAACATCTTTGTGCATTGTGGAATTTCTACGGACTAATTATGGACATGATACATGGAAGAAGCATATGGAGAGAATTGATAATCAATTCGACTCACAGTGTAAAGTGATCAACTTGAACAAATTCGACTCGAACCAAGTTTTGAAGGACGGTTTTCAACTCTCTGACAAAAAGGAGGAATTCTAGCATGTTAATCGACCTAGTGAGTAAAGTCGACCATATCTAGAAGTTGAATTGTAGTTGATTTGTTCCAGAACTGGAATAGTGGTCGATTCATTCAACTAGCAAGTCGAACACCCTGAAAGCTACCAAAGAATATTTAATCAAGAATATGTAACTTTATAGGGTTTCTATTGAGTTTTCAAGAAAAAATTATATGTAAACTTTGTTCTCTATGTGATCGAGGTGGATATTGGTGGCCACACAACTATTCTAAGTGGCTCCTTTTGACAGTTTTTAGTTCTTCACGTTTTTCTGTAATTCTTTGTAATTGTGGGTTCTATGCTTTTGGGTTGTATGAATCCCTACACAGCTTCCAAGTGGATATTGATGGCCACCCACCTAATCCAACTGGCTTATTTTGGATGTTTTCATGTCACTACATCTTTTTGTACTTCCAGGGTCATTTTGGGTCTCTAAATAGTGTTTTTCTGGCTTTCCACATCAAATTGTAGAGGAAGTTAGAGTTGGATGACATAATGTGTATTTCTCGAAAAAGACTTTCCAACAGGCTATTACACGCCTAAAACGGAGGTCGTATGCAAGAGTTACGACCCCAGGAAGTTGAGGTACCAACTTACCTATTGGGGCCCACATAACGTTTGACGTTTCACCTCCCAGGATTAGATTTTTGGATGTCTAGGGTTTTGACATTCATGAGTAATGTTAAAAAGGCCTCTAGAGCCTCATTGTAATCATTCTACTCATACGGATGCGCGTATCAGCCACATCTCTTCTCAAATATAGCTATCACCATTCAAGCAAGTTGTTTTTAGTTCTGCAGATTTATAGTTTCAACCTATTTTATTTATTCAATAGAAGTTATCATTCACTGGATATCTGTTGTTGTTCTCCATATATTTGTGTTATTGTATTCAGTCTGTTATTCATTTCATTCTGGTCATAAATCCGGATCAGTGGGATCAGAGCGGTATGCTATTCATTTATTTTTCTTCGTGCATGTCCCCGACACGATTTGGGTACAAGAAGTTGGGACTCAAATGAGTCGAGCCTTTGCAATATCGACCGCGTCGAGCCCGACAACAATCCATGGGGGATGAAAAGAAAGATGACGGAGAAGGATATCCTTTTAAAATGTTTCACGAGGAATCCCTTGCATGACAAATGAATGAAATGATGGACAACTTTGCACATATCCTTCGACGACTGCCCACAAGAGACGCATCTTCACCAAGAAACCATGCAATCCCCTTCAAGGTATAGGTAAATTTTTATATTCCATTATTTGAAGGACTAATAGATCCGGATGTTGTAGATAAATGATTGAATCTGTTCGAAGGGTATTTTTCGGTCCACAATTTTTGCGATATAGAAAATATTACTTTTGCACTCCTCAAGCCCATCCCCCATGTTAAGGACTGGTGGGATACTTACTTTGAGCAAAGGGCCATAGAGGAATCTGCAATATTTGCGGTCACCCCCATGTGGGATTCCTTCAGGGATGCCATTAAAGAAAAATACTACCTTGTTGGAAGCTACGAGGACCAGTACACAAGATGGACCACCTTTCGTCAAGAAATGGACAAGACAATACCAGATTTCACCAATATTTTCCATAGCATGAGCACCAAATTGGGTATCAAATATTTTGAATGACATCTGGTGCTCAAATATTGTGGTTGTATGCATAGATACATTCAAACAGAAATGGATTTTTAGGACATCACATCATTGGGTACGACTTATAGATATGTTGTTAAGATCGAGCAAAAATTTAAGCAGAAGAGGCAAGAGTTTGGATTCGCAAAATCCTCACAGTAGAAGTAGGGAAAAGGTGGACCCAAACCACAAAATATGGGACAAAGCAAATATCTTCACTCTAAGGACAACTAGTCCAAGCTGCAACACAATAAGGGTAATGAGAAGACGAAGAAGGCCACGAGAAAATGGTGTGAATACCATAAAATCCCTTGACACAACATCGAAGAATGACGTTCCAAGAAGTCACTAGTGGTCGAATTGAAAGATTCTGAATCAGAGGCTTATTCCGACTCTGAATCAAATCCAAAAGGAGGGAAGCATCTTATCGACATTGAACACAATACCACTGTCACTACCACCAAATTCCAGCCAAGAAAACCAGAAGAACCAAAGGAATGGGAACGCCTCTTTCTCTCACAGATGTGGGTAAAGGGGGCTCTGCTTTATTTCATTGTCGATAGCAGTAGTCAGAAGAACCTGATCTCAGTAGAGGTCGTCAAGTGGCTAGACCTGCCAAGGACACCGCACCCGCATCCCTACACCATCGAATGGATTCACCAAGGAAGATATCTCCACGTCATCCAACAATGTCGTCTGCCCTATGACATTAAGTATTTCAAAGACTAGGTATTGTGTGATATTCCTACCCTTGAAGTTTGTGATGTTCTTTCAGGATAACCCTATTTGTGGAAGCGACACGTTGTGTATGAGTCTAGACCCCACAATGTTATTATTAATTTGGGTAGACAATTGTACAAGATACCAAAGGTAGTGTCGCCTACCATTATTTCTTTAATCTCTTCTAAGTAATGTAGTAAGGTCATTTCACAGACCGGGAAGTTCATCTTCTTTGTGATCTGTGCTCACAGTAAGAAAAATGTCACCGCCGCATATGTGGCCTATACACATAGCATCTCTTTGCAGTAGAAGTGAGTGAATGGGTGATCCATATGGATATCAGTGGCCACCCACCTTTTTCAACTGGCTCAAAACAATTTTCTGACAATTTTGGCAATTTACTATTTTTAGCAGTTTTAACTTCCAGGTCCATTTTGAGGGCCTAAATGAAGTTTGTTTTGGATCAAGCTTCTTCATAGCCTCATTGTAACCTTCTTCTTGCGAATGCGCATTTCCGTCAAATCTGGATCAGTGGTATCAAAGCGGTCTGCTCCTTGTTGTCTTAATGCATGTCCCCAACGAGTTCGGAGTACAAAGAGTTGGGTCTCGAGCTTGTTTCTCTTGAGGACATAAGATCTCGCACGCCCAAGCGACCTCCCATGGAAGGAGAAAAGAAATATGATGGGACAGGAGATCCTTTCAAACTGTTGATTGAGGAAGCCCTCATGTAATAGAGGAATGAGATGATGGATAGTTTCACGCAAATCCTTCAACGACTATCAACAGGCGATGCATCTTCTTCGAACGGAGGGGCCTCCCCCTTCAAGGTACAAATAAACTTAGATATTCCTATATTTGAAGGTCAGATAGACGTAGATGTTGTAGACAAGTGGTTGAATATACTAGAAGGGTATTTTTCTGTCCATAACTTTTCGAATAGAGAAAATATTACTTTTGCGCTCCTCAAAGTCGTTCCTCATGTCAAAGATTGGTGGGAAACTTTCTGTGAGAAAAAGGAAATAGAGGAAACCTCATTATTTTCAGTCATGACCACTTGGGAATCCTTCAAGGATGCTATTAAGGAACAATACTACCTTATCGGAAGTTATGACGACCTGTATACCAAATGGACCACACTGCGGCAAGAAAGAGACCAAGCAGTGCCAAATTTCAAAAGTATCTTCCATACCTTGCGCACTAAGTTGGGTATCAAAGATTCAGAGAGAAATCTAGTGCTCAAGTATCGTAGTTCTCTACATAGATACATCCAGACTAAAATGGAATTTTTGGACATCTCATCCTTGGGCGCGACCTACCGATATGCCGTCAAAATAGAGAAGAAGCTCAAACAAAAGACTCAGCAATTTGGGCCTGGGAACCCCTCACAACAAAATCCAGGAAAGGGCGGCCCCAACCCACCGAACAAAGGACTGAGAAAAGAAAGATAGTATCAGGACAAACAGTCCAAGCCGCAAGCAAAGAAGGACACCAGAAAGACAAAGAAAGATACCGGGAAGTGGTGCGACTTCCATAAGAGTCCTTGGCATAACACTACTGACTGTCGCTCAAAGAAGTTGCTGGTGGCCGAAGTGAAATCCTCTGAATCAAATGTGAATTCTGACTCTAAGACAGAACTAGAAAGGGGAAGACGGATCATTGACGCAGATCCTAGTGCCACCATTGATACCACCAAGCTCCAGCCTGGTGAACCAGACGAGCTAGAAGAAGGAGAGAGCCTCTTCCATTCACAGATGTCGGTAAAAGGCACCCCGTTGCACTTCATCATTGATAGCGGTATCCATAAGAACCTCATCTCACCATAGGTCATCAAGTCGCTGGCCGTGCCAACAATGTCGCACCCACAACCCTACACCATTGGATGGCTCTGCTAAGGAAGTGATCTCTGCGTCAGCCAACAGTGCCAACTATCATATGGCATCAAGCCCTTCAAAGATGAGGTATTGTGTGATGTTGCTCCTCTCGAAGTTTGTGATGTTATTTTGGGCCAACCTTATTTATGGAAACATCATGTTGTATATGATTCTAGGCCTCGTAGTGTTATTATTACTTTGAAGAGGAAATTGTACAAGATAGCCGAGGTAGTCCCACCTAGTGATATTTCCTTGATCTCTGCTAAGAAATGCAGGAAGGTCATCTCTCAGAAGGGAAAGTTTGTCTTCTTTGTGATTCACTCTCAGAATAAGTGAAAGATCACAGCCACATCCAGGGTCTCTGCGACCAATCTCTCCACACAACAAAAGCAAGTAGATAAGGTCGTGGAAGACTACTCGGATATCTTCTCCTCACCTAAAGGGGTACCTCTACACTACCAGGTCAAGCACCCCATCGATCTGACCCCCGGTGAACTGCTGCCAAATGGGCCAGTCTATCGTCTCTCTTTGTTAAAGAATGAGGAGATCAAGCGATAGATCCAAGAACTACTCCACAAGAGGCACATCCTCCCCAGCTCATCACCTTGTAGGAGCCCAATCATGTTGGTACAGAAGAAAGATGGAACCTGGCGACTCTGTATTGATTACTGGGCTATGAATAAAATCACAGTCAGAAACCAGTAACCAATTCCCTGAATCAATGACCTCCTTGATCAACTCACGGGGGACAAATAATTCATTAAGAGTGATATGAAGTCTGGATACCACCAGGTCTAGATAGAACAGACAGATGTATGGAAGACCTCCTTCAAGTCAAAGGAAGTCCTTTTTGAATGGTTGGTCATGCCCTTTGGTTTGATAAATGCTCCAGCCACTTTCATGAGGATGATGGACGATATCCTATGACCATTCACCAAAACGTTTTTAGTGGTGTATCTAGATGACATTCTAATTTACAACAAGACTTGGGTCGAACACTTGCAGCATATACAACAGGTTCTGCACACCCTGTGGTAGCACAATCCATACACCAACTTGGAAAAATTCTCCTTCGGCATGGACAGGGTCCATTACTTGGGCTACATCATTGATCAGCATGGCGTACATGTGGATCCAGCCAAGATCCAAGTCATTCATGACTGGCCAGCCCCAACAACACTCACTGAGCTTCAGAGCTTCTTGGGCCTTGCTAATTTCTACTGCAGGTTCATGTTGGGATTCTCCCATATTGCATGGGCCCTCATCCAAATAAACAGGGGTGGTGGTAAGGTGAAATTTGTGTGGGGTCGGTCCCAACAAAAAGATTTCGATGATTTTAAGCAATGCTTATGCTCAGCCCCAGTACTTTCACTACCAAACCTGCAACATCCCTTTGAGATCGAGACAGATGCTTCAGACTATGTTGTGGGCGTCGTTCTCACTCAGCACGACCACCCCGTGGCCTATCATAGTGAGACACTATCAAATATTGTCCATAAGTACCCTATTTATGACAAAGAAATGTACTCCATTGTGCAAGCATGCTTCCAGTGGAGACATTACATTCTTGGGAAGGAGACAATCATCCACACTGATCATAAGCCACTGCAGTTCATGCAAACACAGGGAAAATTGCAGAATGACCGCCATCAAAAGTGGTCCACATACTTGCAGAAATTCCACCTCAACATCAAGTATAAAATAGGAAGCACCAATTACGTCGTTGATTTCCTCAGCAGATTGCCAGTCGCGGCACTCACCACGGTGTTAGACTCTTACAGCCATGAGACATCTGGATGGCCCCAACTCTATGATACAGACCCTGACTTCGCCACCACCTACCAAATGTTGGGTGCAAATTCAATTGTCAATAATTTCCATCTTGAGGATGGGTTGTTGTGTCGTCTGGGCCATATCTGTGTTCCATAAAGTGAGCAAGTGAAGTTGATCTGGGAAGCCCACTACAATCGGGTGGCAAGACACTTCGACGTCGAAAAGACAGTGGCAATGCTACAGAAACATTTCTACTGGATGAAACTTCGACAAGAGGTTAGTAAGTATATCAGGTCCTACACTGCTCGCGCTATTGCCAAACCGACCACTAAGAAACAGGGCCTGTACACCCCTCTTTCTACTCCTGACAGGCCATGGGAATCCATCTCAATGGATTACATGTCAGGCCTCCCATCCACCAAATGGGGAAATGACTATGTTTTTGTGGTTGTTGATCGCTTTTCTAAGATGGTGATTATGGTTGCTTGTAAGAAGAGCATCACAGCAGAGGCCACTGTCAAGCTCTTCTTTGAACGAGTCTGGGTACATTTTGGAATCCCACAAACCATTGTCTCAGATCAGAATAGTCGATTTCTCAGCACATTCTGGTAGAGCCTCTGGTCACTGCTGGACACCATGCTCACCAAATACACGTCCTTCCACCCCCAAAGAGATGGCCATCTAAGGTTGTAAATTGAATGATTGTGCATATCCTTCGCATGTATAATTCAAAGAACCCTCGTACATGGGATGAGAGCCTTCCCTATGTCCATCATAGCTACAACCGATCCTTGCATAGCTCAACCAACCAAAGCCCCTTTCAAGTGGGGTTGGGATTCCAACCATTGGGTCCCATAGATGTTGCACTTCCCCTTGTGGTCACCTCAACCGAATCATCTCCTACTCCAACTGAAGTTGACAAAGCCACCTAGTTCATTGAGTGGATCCAACACATCCTCCAATAGGTTTAGGATATCCTACAGAAGTCCAATGACAAGTACAAACAACACCATGATCAACATTGGGTGCCACATAAGTTTCAGGTGGGCGACAAAGTTTGGTCGCACTTGCAGAAAGAACGCCTTACAGGACCCCATCAAAAGCTTTGCCCACTTCGTTATGGTTCGTACACTATCACCAACTCTACGGGGGATAATTCTTTTGAGCTCAACATTCCTCTTTTCCTTGGCCTGCACCCAGTGTTCAACGTGGATCTCCTTCACCCTTATTTCCCACCATTATTGGACACCTCAGAAGTAGCAGAACAACTGACACCAACATAGATCAACCCCGACTACATACAACAAGAATCTAATGATCATATTGTGGAAAGACAGATCAAGGGCACTCGACAACAAAGGATCCAGCTTTATCGATTTGTCAAAGTAGGGCAGCTCCTGCACCAAGGCAAGTGGCTCACCCAGGGCCAAATTCAGTAGAAATTTCCTCATCTGATGGGGGACCTCAACGCAATGGAGGCCATTTCTTCCTAAGGAGGGAGGATTTATCCATATGGATATCAATGGCCACCCACCTTTTCCAACTGGCTCAAAACAGTTTTCTGACAATTTTGGCAATTTACTATTTTTAGCATTTTTAACTTCTGGGGCCATTTTGAGGGCCTAAATGAAGGTTTTTCGAGATCGAGCTCTTCAATGATAGACAAAGGCATGATTGAGCCCCCAAAATTAATCTCCTCGGTGATACATTTCCAACGGGCTATCCCACACCTAAAACAAAGACCGTATGCAAAAGTTACGACCCCGGGAAGTTGATGTACTAACTTACCCAAACGGGGTCCACATGACTTTTGGTGCTTCATCTCCTAGGGTTAGTTTTTTGGATGTCTAGGGTTTTTATAATTCTTGCTTATTGTAAAAGGGCCTTCAGAGCCTCATTGTAACCTTCTTCTTGCGAATGCGTGCTGCCATCACATCTCTTCTCAGAGATAAGACGCCACCATTCCAGCAAGCTTGTTTCTGTTGCATTTTACAGTTTCAACGTATTTCGTTATTGAATAGAAAACCAATTTTACTGTATCTCTGTTATTTTGTGTTAAGAACCTGTTAATAATCTATATTCATTTTGTTCTACTCATAAAATCTGGATCAATGGGATCGTGGAAGAGTACAGAGACATCTTCTCCTCACCCACTAGGGTACTAACGCACTACCAAGTCAAGCATCCATTTGATCTAACTATTGTGCACCTCTACCTAATGGACCAGTTTATCGTTGCTCGTCGATGGAAAATGACAAAATCAAGCATCAGATCCAAGAGCTTCTTCAAAATGGGCACATCATACCCAACTCCTCCCCTTGTGGAAGCCCCATTGTACAAGTGCAGAAGAAAGACAGGACCTGGCGACTCTGCATTTATTACGAAGAATTAAACAAAATCACAGTTAGGAACTGATACCCAATTCCTTGAATTGATGACCTTCTTTACCAACTGAAGGGGTAAAATTTCTTCAGCAAGATTGACCTAAATTCTGGCTACCACCAAGTTCCCATCGAGCCAACTGATGTATGGAAGACAACTTTCAAATCTAAAGAAGGTCTCTTTGAATGGATGGTCATTCCCTTTGGCTTAACAAATGCACCAACCACTTTCATGAGGTTGGTGGATAATGTATTGAGACTCTTCACCAACTCTTTTTTGGTGGTATATTTGGATGACATCTTCATATTCAATAGAACTTGGGAGAAGCACATGCAACATATTCAGCAAGTGTTGAGCACTCTGTGGCAGCACAAGCTATATGCCAACTTGGAAAAATGTTCCTTTGGCATGAACATGGTCTAATAATTGGGCTACATTGTTGATGAGCATGGGGTACATGTGGATCCAACTAACATTTAAGTCATCTGTGACTGGCCACCCCTGACCACACTAACCGAGCTTCAGAGGTTCTTGGGACTTGCCAACTTCTACCGATGGTTCATGTTGGGATTCTCCCATATTGTATGGGCCCTCAGCCAAGTGACCAAGGGTAGTGGCAGAGAAAATTTTATGTGGGGGAAGGCACAACAATGAGCATTTGATGATCTGAAGAATAGCTTGTGCTCAACACCAATACTCTCCTTACCCGATCTGCAACAACCATTCGAGATTGAGACTGATGTATTCGACTATGTTGTAGGTGCAATTCTCACACAACACGGTCATTTGGTATCATACCATAGTGAGACACTCTCAGATACTGTATGGAAATACCCCACCTACGAAAAGGAAATTCATTCCATTGTACAAGCCTATAGTCAATGGAAACATTACATTATGGGAAAGGAGACATTCATCCACACTAATCAAAAGTCTTTGCAATTCATACAGACACAAGTGAATTTTCAAAATGACTGCCATCAGAAGTGGTCCACCTACCTACAACAGTTCCATCTCAACATAATTTATAAGACATGGAGCACAAATCATGTCACTGACTGCCTCAGTCGACCTCCTGTGGCTGCACTCACCATCGTGCTATAGTATTATGGACATGAGACACTTGAGTGGACCTAACTTTATCAGCAAGATCCAGACTTCGTCACCACCTATCAACTCTTGGGTACAGGCACAAATGCCTCTGATTTTCACATTCAGGATGAACTGTTATGCCAACTAGGCCATCTCTTTGTTCCTGCAAGCGAGTGTGCAAATATGATTGGGGAAGCTCACTACAGTCAGATGGCAAGAAACTTTGGCATGGAGAAAACTGTGGTCGTTCTACATAAACATTTTTATTGGCCAAAACTTCGAGAGGACGTCAACAAGTATATAAAATCTTGCACTTCTTGTGCCATTGCCAAGCCAACCATCAAGAAGCAAGGCTTATACACCCCTCTTCCTACTCCTAAGAAGCCTTGGGAATCCATATCGATGGATTACATGTCTTTCCTTCTGTCCATCAAGCAAGGAAATGATTAAGTATTTGTGGTGGTTGATCAGTTTTTGAAGATGACCATTATCAAATCCTACATGAGGAGCATTACAATGACATACACTACCAAGATTTTCTTCGAATGAGTGTAGGTCCATTTTGGGATACCACAGACCATTATCTTTGATCAGGGAAACAGATTCCTCAACACATTTTGGTCGAGTCTCTGGTCACTACTGGACAACAAGCTCACTAAATCCACTTCCTTCCACCCTCAAACCAATGGCCAAACTGAGGTTGTCAATTGAATGATTGTGAACATCCAATGCATGTATAACTCTAATCATCCACGTACATGGGATGAGAGTCTTCCCTATGTTCAACACAACTACAACATGGCTCTCCATAGCTCCACCGAACATAGTGATCCAGATTTTATGTAAAATATTGATCACATATCCCCTTTCACGTGGGGCTGGGATTCCAACCCTTGGGTCCCATTGATGTTACACTACCTCTTGCAACAACATAGGAAGATTTTTCCCATGTTCAGTCTGAGTGTAACACCCTATTTCCCCCAGTTTGTAAAAATAACTGGGCTGGCCAGAACTGTGGCAAACTCATGAGTGTGAATATGTAATGTGAATGGACCTTATGGAAAAGGTCAATGAATGTGAATAACATTATGAATTTATATTGCAGGAGTGTTGAGAGGGGATGTGTAGAAAAAGAGACCATGATGGTGGTGGAAGGCACTTGGAAAGGTGGCGTTAACTTCCACCGAGAATTAATACCGTATTTGGACTTCACTGGCCCAGAGAACCAAAAGCGGCTCGCTGGCCCCGAATTAAATGTCTCGCAGGCTGGCAGGTAGATGGCTCCTCGAGAATTAATGAGGGATGGGGAGGTGAACCACCCATCTGTAGATCCATCATGACTGACCAGTGCGAGGGAAATTGCGCCACACGCAACCTTGCAAGAGGATAAGGCATGGGGTAGAAGCGATTGGGGGAAGACGCGAGGGGAGGAAGAGAACTCTGGCAATATGCAGAGTGAGTGATAGCAGAGAGGAATGAGAGTAACCTTCACTTCTGGTCACTTGTAGACAGAGACGTAGTCTCACAACATCGTTGTCTCAGCTTGGGGGTGGCTAGTGGTAAATCCGTTGGGATTCGCTGACCTTATGGTTGGGTGGAAACGAGCACCCCTCTCAGCAGTTGCTTAACCCCTAATGTTATTTCTGATAAGTGTTTTGCCTCTGGCATCTTGAAATATATATGTTTATTCTGATAATTATGCCCATAAGTTGTGGAACTGTGAATGATTTCATTGTAAGAATGTTTGTATGGTGTTTTGATCAATACTGGTAGATGCATGTTTATAAAGGAAAGACTACGTATGGCTTATGTCTTCAGAAATCGCTATTTATATGCTTACCGACCTAATTCAGACCGCATGTCTGATTCGTGGGAGAAAGGTACCCTTATATGCCTCAGATAGTACACTGGGTAAAAACCTCCCAATAGAGATACCCTCCTTGAAAAGCCCGTCAAGAACCGGGAAAGAGAATGTGAAGGCGCAAGGCCTTAGTAACCCTGCACGAGGAGGAACGATCCTCTTGAAAACCCGATATGGTAGCATAAGGATGAAGTATCGAATCGATGGATGAGATCTCGTCGGGAGATCTTTGGTCACTCAAGACCTTCAGATCGGAGGAAGAAGATGGAGTGTTAAGTGCCTTATCCCTGATAAGTGTCGAATCGACGGACGAGATCCCGTCGAGAGATCTGTGGTCACTCATGACCGTCAGATTGGAAGAAGAAGCTGGAAGGTTAAGTACCTTGACCCTAAATAGGTGTTGATCGAAGAACGAGATTCCGTCGAGAAATCTGCGGTTACACACTACCATTAGATTGGTAGGAGAAAGTAGGGTGTTAAACGCCTTACCACTTACTTTCTCTGTGTCTTCGTGGGTAGAAAAGAAAATCGGGACCGTAGATCCCCAAGGTCCATGGGAGTATCTGGACCGTCGATTTTTCTACGTATAGGAAGTTGTGGAAGAATTCACAGGTAGGAACCAATCTGAGCCGTCAGATCTCGGTTGGAAAACCCGACAGCCGTTGGATCTGTCAGGAGTTACCCGTGGGTTAAACCCCCAGTAAACAAGGGAGAAAGCCCTGAAATAGATCTAGACCGTCCGAACGATGGAGGCCATGTGTCATAAGACCTCCCATTTCGGGAAATCGGGAATCACGAGATCGAGAGTTGTGGTGACAAGAGATCGGGATGTTCCATGGTGGAAACCCCGAAGCGGTTTTGGATCATCCGATCTCGGGAGGCTACGTGTCGTGAGATCTCCCATTTTGGGAAATTGGGAATCACAAGATCGGGAGTCCTGGTGACAATAGATCAGGATGTTCCATGGTGGAAACCCCAAAGTGGTTTTGGACCGATAGATCTCGGGAGGCTACGTGTCGTGAGATCTCCCACTTCGAGAAATCGGGAATCTCAGAATCGGGAGTCCTGGTGATAAGAGAACGGGACTTTCCATGGTGGAAAAATCCTGGGATAGATCTAGACCATCAAATTTACAGAGGCTACGTGTCGAAAGATTAACCACATCGGGAAACCGGGGATCGAGAATTCGGGAGTCCCGTGATCGAGAGTTCGGACTGTCATGATGATAAATCTCGATGAAAGGATGAGATTCTTTCGGAGGATCTCAGGGTCTGTAACTACCGTCCGATGTGAGGAAGATATGTCGGCTTTAAGCTGGGGCGTGAATGCGCATTAAGGTAAGTAACGAGAATATCTGGACGGCCAGAGTCCACCCGCCCAGATATACGAATGAGGTTTCATTCCAGAGCCCCCTCTCTATTTTGCCTTTAGCAGTGGGTGGGGGGGTCCGGAATCGGATGTGCAACTCTCGAATGGTTGAGATTAATTGACCTTGATCAACAGTGCTCAGGTGAATTCCGGACCCCCCTTGCCATTCTTCCTTTAATGGGGGGGGGTCTGAAATAGTGTGGCTTGTGAAGTGGGGCCCCCTCCTGTCCTGTCGACTACCGTGTCACACTTCCCCCTCTGCCACCTGTATTCCACTTAACCATGCGACGGGGCCTGTCCTCATTGGCTGTTCTCTAGCCCTATTGGGATTCGTCCCTATTGGCCGGACGCTAGCCCTGTCGAGGTTCGACGTTTGCAGAGTCGAACGATTCGACACTCCTGTAGCACCGAGGCACGAAATACAAAGAGGCCCCATGACTATTTGACCTGTGATCATGGCCTACGATCACATAAGAGAAAGAGATAGCTTGCGCTAGGCCTCCGTAGGTAAATTCGGGGGCTTGGATTCTGCAGAAATCAACGAAAAATCTGATTGAGGTAGTGGGTATGTGACAAAGTGGTATCAGAGCATGGTTACAACACTTGCTTGGGCTCAGGCATGAGCCACGTAAGAAGACATTGCCATCTGTGTTTTCTCCTTAAGAAGAAGGATTGTAGGATGAAACTGTAATCTGGGACATGAACTTCGTTGTCCTGTTTTAGTGTTACGATGGCTACTTACTAAAGTAGGTAGAGTCTCTTGCAATTGAGATGGCTGGATAGATATGGATTAAGACCCAAATGAAAAACCCCTGTTATATGGGTATACATGTGCAAATATGAATTTATGCGCAGGTTATAAAAATGTATCTAACTCTTGAATAACAACCAACGTTTGTCATTTCTGCCAAGAGGAAGATCAGCCGTGGGAATTTAGAGACGAAGAGTCTGACAAAAGAAGAGAAACATGAACCCCTCCAGATCTAGCCGAGACTGTGAGGGGTCTCATGGTTGAATTTCAAAGTTGCAAGGCCGACAATGAAACGATGATGAAAGAACAAGAAAAACAAACTCAAATTAATGCAGTTTTACTGCAGAGCTTATCCGACCTACAGTGACAAATGCAGCATGAACCCGAGATGCAGAAACATGGTCGTATCAGTGGCCATACTGAGAGGAGAACCTCAAGAAAGATCCACCCCAGAGGTAAAGGACCAGTGGCGGACGATTCCACTGAGAAGGAAGTTGACGATTCATAAGGCTCTTCCAGCAGTAGGACCAGTTCCTATTCTCAAAGAAAATAGAAGAAGCAAAAGACTTCCAAGGGTCATAAATTTGAGGAATTCAGAAAGGCCAAACCTCCCTCCTTCGACGGTGAGATAAAGAAGGGAGAGGAAGCCGAGGCCTGGCTACTTGGATTGAAGAAATATTTTAGAGTACCTGATTTTTCAGAGAATTTGAAGGCCCAAGTGGCCACTTTCAATCTGAATGGAAAGGCTTCCATCTGGTGGGAAGATCTTAAGAATATGAAAGGGGTCTGCGAGGAGGACCTATCCTGGAAACAGTTTGAAAAGTACTTCCGGAAGAAGTATTTGTTGGAAAAATATTTCGACGAGAAGGATAAATAGTTTTATGAACTCAAACTGGGGCAACTCACTATAGAGGAATATGTCAACAAACTCCTCGACTTATTGAGATATGTACCCTACATCAAAGCAGAGAAGGCAAAGGCGCAACGCTTCATCAGTGGGCTACCCAAGGAATATCGGAACCGAATTGAATTTGACGAGACAAAGACCTTAGAAGACACTATTCGAAAGGCGACAGATTGTCATGAACAATATGGACATCGGGCAGAGTCTCGTGGAGACTGGAAACAAGAGAGTGGTTTGAGATTTCAGAAAAAGGGGATCAAATCCTCAGGATTTAAGAACTACAAGAAGAACCCCAGAATGAACTTTCCATCTCGGAGTGTACTCCATCAGAACTTTCCCTCAGTGGATGGAAGTAAAACTTCTGGACCTATACCAGTGAAGACTAATAACCCAAAGAAAGAACCTCTGAAATGTTGGGGTTGCGAAGAAGAGCATCTTCTGAGAGACTGTCCACACCGACAACAGAATAGTCGGAAAGTTTATAACATTCAGAAAGCTCCCACAGTCAATGATGTGGCAAGGAGTGTGTTGCAGATTTATGCAGCATTGGATAATAACCAAGCTGACCACCAAGCTTCAATGGTGGAAATAGAAGGTATGATTTTCAACCATCTGGTGTTTGTTTTGATTGACCTTGGTTCAAATTTGAGTTATATAGCCCCTAAAACTATGGATAAGTGTAATCTACATCCACAAAAACAAACCAAGACATGGTTGGTTCAGTTAGCCACTGGCACCAAAAGAAGGGTAGCAGAGGTCATACCAGCCTGCCAGTTAATGTTGGGTGAATTCCCCACCCAATCAACCCTTAAAGTATTACCCCTGGGATCATACAATCTATTGATTGGTATGGACTGGTTGGCCGCCCATAAAGACAAATTGGACTGTTACCATAAAACCTTAGAATGTGTGAGAAAAGAAGGAAAAAGGATAACCCTCCCAGGGATCCGAAAACCGGTCTCGGTGAGGCAAATATCAACCCTGCAAATGAGAAAGTATTGTCGAAAGGGATGTCCCCTATATGCAATATAGGTGTTGAAAACAATCGAAGGTGCTAAACCAAGCCCTGATGATCACCCTATCCTGAGAGAATACAGAGATGTGTTTCCGGAAGAGGTATGGGTCTACCTCCGAGAAGAGACATTGACTTCTCGATAGAGCTCACACCAGGAGCGATGCCAGTGTCTAGGACACCCTACCGGATGAGCACACCTGAGTTAGTTGAACTCAAATTGCAATTGAAAGAAATGATGGATAAAGGTTATATTCAACCCAACGTTTCCCCATGGGGAGCACCAGTCTTGTTTGTGAAAAAGAAGGATGGCACCCTTAGACTGTGTATAGATTATAGACAACTCAATAAAGTAACCATAAAGAACAAGTACCCCTTTCCTATTATCGATGATCTATTTGATCAGTTGGGAGGTGCGTCCATTTTCTCAAAGATTGACTTGAGGTCGGGATACCATCAAGTTCGAATCAAGGGTAAAGAGATCCATAAAACCACTTTCCGGACACGGTATGGTCACTATGAGTTTGTGGTAGTGCCATTTGGGTTAACCAATGCCCCTGCCACTTTCATGTGCTTAATGAACAATGTACTTAGTAAATTTTTAGATAAATTTGTACTAGTTTTTATTGATGACATATTAATCTACTCTAAGAATAGAGAAGAACATGAAGAGCATCTTAGACTTGTGCTTCAAGTGCTAAAAGAGCATCAGCTCTATGCTAAATTCAACAAATGTGACTTCTTTTAGAAGAAAATGCATTACTTGGGACATGTTCTGTCCGAGGAAGGGGTAGCAGTAGATCCTGACAAGATCAGGTCTATCATGGAATGACCTACCCCAAAGGATGTTTCAGACATCAGATCCTTTATGGGATTAGCGGGATACTATAGGAGATTTATAAAAGGATTCTGCAAAATTGGTTGTCCAGCCCTCCAGAAGAAGGGGACAAAATTCCTGTGGACACAGCAATGTGAAGAAAGATTTCAAACACTGAAACATCTACTGACCCATGCACCCATGTTGAAAATTGCTGACCCAGAAGCTAACTTCCTTGTGTGCACAGATGCCTGTAAGGAAGGGCTCGGAGGAGTCCTTATGAAAAAAGGAAGTGTGATTTGCTATGAATCCCGAAAATTGAACGAACATGAAGTCAACTATGTGACTCATGATATAGAACTGGCTTCCATAGTGCATGCCTTTAAAATGTGGAGGCATTACCTCTTGGGAAGAAAATTTGTACTTATGACAGATCACTGTGGATTGCGGTATTTGTTTGACCAACCAAAGCTCAATGCCAGACAAGCTAGATGGATGGCCCTCCTTAGCGAAATTGATTTTGAAATCAAACACATTAAAGGGAAAGAAAATAGGGTGTCTGATGCCCTTAGCAGAAGCATGAAAACAATTCACCTGGCAGCGGTGAGTACCCGCGAGATAGATGTCAAGAACAGAGTCAGAAATGCACAGGAGACAGATCCCTTCGTTCAAACTGTGACCCTATACCTACAGCAAGAACCCGCTGGAGTAAAATATGAAGGCTACCTGATGACCGAATGAGGTCTGCACACTTACAGAGATAGACTGTACATTCCAAATTGTGACGACTTGAAGAGGTTCATTATGGATGAACTACATAAAAGACCATATACTGGTCACCCAGGATACCAGAAAATGATCACTGCCACCCGGAAACAATTTTATTGGCCTAGATTGAAGAAATACATAGGAAAATATTTGGCCCAATGCATAGAGTGCCAACAGGTTAAAGCAAAACATCGACACCAAGCAGGACTATTACAACCTTTACCCATCCTAGAATGGAAATGGGAAACCATTTCCATTGATTTTATCACTGGATTGCCAACTTCAACCAGGCAGAATGACGCCATTATGGTAGTGGTGGATAAACTGAGAAAGTCTTCTCATTTCATCCCCGTCAAATAAACCTGCAATGCGATAGATGTTGCCCAGGTATTGATGAAAGAGGTATTCATACTGCACGGTATGTCGAAAGAGATAGTGTCTGACAGAGACACAAAATTTACTTCCAATTTTTGGAAATCACTGATGGCTGGTTTGGAGACCAAATTGTTGTTTAGCACCACCTATTACCCTCAAACTGATGGACAGACAGAAAGAGTGAATCACATATTAGAGGATATGTTAAGGATGCATGTAATGCATCAACCCAGGAAATGGGAAGACTACCTGCCATTGGTAGAATTCGCCTACAACAAGAGCTACCAAGCATCCTTAAAGATGAGTCCCTTAGAGGTCCTCTATGGTAGACCGTGTAATACTCCAGTCAGCTGGAGTAATCCTGTAAATAGGATTTCTTTTGGACCCAACATGTTGAAAGAAATGGAACATCAAGTGAATCAGATAAAACAAAATCTGAAGGTCGCTCAGAACCGACATAAAAGTTATGTTGATCAAAAGAGAACTCCAAGAGAGTTCAAAATGGGAGACCATGTATATCTCTGAATTAAGCCCAGAAGGAGTTCCCTGAAAATGGGAGCTTGTGCCAAGTTGGCACCCCGGTATTGTGGACCCTTTGAGGTTCTATATAGAGTGGGACCTCTAGCCTATCGGTTAGCACTTCCTCCCACAGTAAAAGAACATAATGTTTTCCATGTTTCATTATTGAAGAAATATGTACATGATTCTAATCATATAATTGACTGGTCTATAATCCAGGTGGAACTGGAGGGGGAATTTCTACCAGAACCCCAATGCATATTGGACAGAAAGGAAACCCCGCTCTGGAACCGAACCATTGCACAGGTAAAGGTGCAGTGGAGACATTTTGGCCCAGATGAGGCTACATGGGAAATGGAGGATGCCATGAGACAGGCATATCCAATTTTGTTTACTTCTGTACATACAATTCATGTTAAAAGATAAGAACATTGAGGACAATGTTCCTTTAATGGGGAGGGAATTGTAACACCATGTTTCCCCCAGTTTGTAAAAATAACTGGACTGGCCAGAACTGTGGCAAACTCATGAATGTGAATATGTGATGTGAATGGACCTTATGGAAAAGGTCAATGAATGTGAATAACATTATGAATTTATATTGCAGGACTGCTAAAAGGGGATGTGCAGAAAAAGAGACCACGATGGAGGTGGAAGGCACCTGGAAAGGTGGCGTTAACTTCCGCCGAGAATTAATACCATATTTGGACTTCACTGGCTCGAAGAACCAAAAGCGGCTCGCTGGCCCCAAATTAAATGTCTCACAGGCTGGCAGGTAGATGGCTCCTCAGGAATTAATGAGGGATGGGGAGGTGAACCGCCCATCTGTAGAGCCATCATGACTGACCAGTGCGAGGGAAATTGCGCGACACGCAACCTCGCAAGAGGATAAGGCGTGGGGTAGAAGCGATTGGGGGCAGACACGAGGGGAGGAAGAGAACTCTGGCAATATGCAGAGTGAGTGATAGAAGAGAGGAAGGAGAGTAACCTTCGCTTCTGGTCAGTGGCAGACATAGACACAGTCTCACAGCATCATGGTCTCAGCTCAGGGTTGGCTAGTGGTAAATCCGCTGGGAATCGTTGAGCCTACGGTTGGGTGGAAACGAGCACCCCACTTAGAAGTTGCTTAACCCCTGGTATTATTTCTGATAAGTGTTTTGCCTCTAGCATCTTGAAATATATATGTTTATTCTGATAATTATGCCCATAAGCTGTGAAACTGTGAATGATTTCATTGTAAGAATGTTTGTATGGTGTTTTGATCAATACTGGTACATGCATGTTTATAGTGGAAAGACTATGTATGGCTTATGTCTTCATAAATCGCTATTTATATGCTTACTGACCTAATTCAGACCGCATGTCTGATTCGTGGGAGAAAGGTACCCTTATATGCCTCAGATAGTACCCTGGGTAAAAACCTCCCCATAGAGATACCCTCCTTGAAAATCTCATCAAGAACCAAGAAAGAGAATGTGAAGGCGCAAGGCCTTAGTAACCCTGCACGAGGAGGAATGATCCTCTTGAAAACCCGAGATGGCAGCATAAGGATGAAGTATCGAATCCACGGATGAGATCCCATCGGGAGATCTGTGGTCACTCACGACCGTCAGATCGGAGGAAGAAGAAGGAGTGTTAAGTGCCTTATCCCTGATAAGTGTCGAATCGATGGATGAGATCCCGTTGAGAGATATGTGGTCACTCACGGCCGTCAGATCGAAAGAAGAAGCTGGAAGGTTAAGTACCTTGTCCCTAAATAGGTGTTGATTGATGAATGAGATTCCATCGGGAAATCTGCGGTTACACACGACTGTTAGATTGGTAGGAGAAAGTAGGGTGTTAAACACCTTACCACTTAGTTTCTTTGTGTCTTCGTGGGTAGCAAAGAAAATCAGGACCGTAGATTCCCAAGGTCCATGGGAGTATCTGGACCGTCAATTTTTCTACGTCTAGGATGTCGTGGAAGAATGCACAAGTAGGAACCAATCTGAGTTGTCAGATCTTGGCTAGAAAACCCGACAGCCGTTGGATCTGTTAGGAGTTACCCGTGGGTTAAACCCCCAGTAAATAGGGGCAAAATCCCCGAAATAGATCTAGACCATCCGAACGACGGAGGTCACGTGTCGTAAGACCTCCCATTTTGGGAAATCGGGAATCGCGAGATCGGGAGTTGTGGTGACAAGAGATCGGGATGTTCCATGGTGGAAACCCTAAAGCGGTTTTGGATCCTCCGATCTTGGGAGGCTACGTGTCGTGAGATGTCCCATTTCGTGAAATCAGGAATCGCGAGATCGGGATTCCTGGTGATGAGATATCGGGATGTTCCATGGTGGAAACCCCAAAGTGGTTTTGGACCGACCGATATCGGGAGGCTACGTGTCGTGAGATCTCCCACTTCGGGAAATCGGGAATCGCAGAATCGGGAGTCCTGGTGACGAGAGATCGAGACTTTCCATGGTGGAAAAATCCCAGGACAGATCTAGACCATCCAATTTAGGGAGGCTACATGTCGAAAGATTAACCACATCGGGAAACCGGGGATCAAGAATTCGAGAGTCCCGTGATCGAGAGTTCGGACTCTCATGATGATAAATCCCGATGAAAGGAGAGGATTCTTTCGTAGGATCTTAGGGTCTGTAATGACCGTCCGATGTGAGGAAAAGATGTCGGCTTTAAGCTGGGGCATGAATGCGCATTAAGGTAAGTAACGAGCAGATATGGATGGTAAGAGTCCACCCACCCAGATCTACGGCTGAGGTTTCATTCTAGAGCCCCCTATCTATTCTACCTTTAGTGGTGGGGGGGCGGTTCGGAATCGGATGTGCAACTCTAGAACGGTTGAGATTAATTCACCTTGATTAACGATGCTCAGGAGAATTTTGGACCCCGCTTGCCATTCTTCCTTTAATGGGGGGGGTGTCCGAAATAGTGTGGCGTGTGAAGTGGGGCCCCCTCCTGTCCTGTCGACTATCGTTTCGCACTTCCCCCTCTGCCACCTGTATTCCACTTAACCATGTGACGGGGCCTGTCCTCATTGGTTGTTCTCTAGCCCTGTTGGGATTCGTCCCTATTGGCCGGACGCTAGCCCTGTCGGGGTTCGGCGGTTGCAGAGTCGAACGATTTGACGCTCCTGTAGCACCGAGGCACGAAATAAAAAGAGGTGCCATGACTATTTGACCTGTGATCACAGCCCATGATCACATAAGAGAAAGTGCTAGTTTTTGCTAGGCCTCCGTAGGTAAATTCGGGGGCTTGGATTATGCAGAAATCAACAAAAAATATGATTGAGGTAGTGGGTATGTGACAAAGTGGTATCAGAGCATGGTTACAACACTTGTCCTGCTTGGGCTCAGGCATGAGCTACGTAAGAAGACATTTCCATTTGCGTTTTCTCCTTAAGAAGAAGGATTGCAGGATAAAATTGTAATCTGGGACATGAACTTCATTGTCCTGTTTTAGTGTTACGATGGCTACCTACTAAAGTAAGTAGTGTCTCTTGCAATTGAGATGGATGGATAGATAAGGATTAAGACCCACATGAAAAACCCCTGTTATATGCGTATACATGTGAAAATATGAATTTATGCATAGGTTATAAAAATGTATCTAACTCTTGACTAACAACCAGTGTTTGTCTTTTCTGCCAGGCGGACGATCAACCGCGGGAATTTACAGACGCAAAAAATGGTGACTCATCAAGAGATAGGAGAAGGCTCCCACAATAGAGACGAAGAGTCTGACGAAAGAAGAGAAATAGGAACCCCTCCAGATCTAGCTGAGACTGTGAGGGGTCTCATGGTTGAATTGCAAAGCTACAAGGCCGACAATGAAATGATGATGAAAGAACAAGAAAAACAAACTGAAATTAATGCAGTTTTACTGCAGAGCTTATCCGACCTACAACGACAAATGTAGCATGAACCCAAGATGCAGAAACATGGTCGTATCAGTGGCCATACTGAGAGGAGCACCTCAAGAAAATTCCACCCCATAGGTAAAGGACCAGTGCCAAACAATTCCACTGAGAAGGAAGCTGGTGATTCAGAAGGCTCTTCTAGCAGCAGGACCAGTTCCTATTCTCAAAGAAAATAGAAGAAGCAAAAGACTTCCAAGGGTCATAAATTTGAGGAATTCAGAAAGGCCAAACCTCCCTCCTTCGACGGTGAGATAAAGAAGGGAGAGGAATCCGAGGCCTGACTACTGAAGAAATATTTCAGAGTCCATGATTTTTCAGATAATTTGAAGGCCCGAGTGGCGACTTTCAATCTGAACGGAAAGGCTTCCATCTGGTGGGAAGATCTTAAGAATATGAAAGGGGTTTGCGAGGAGGACCTGTCCTAGAAATAGTTTGAAAAGTACTTCCGGAAGAAGTATTTGTCGGAAAAATATTTCGACGAGAAGGCTAAATATTTTTATGAACTCAAACTGGGGAAACTCACTATAGAGGAATATGTCAACAAATTCCTCGACTTATTGAGATATGTACCCTAAATCAAAGCAAAGAAGGCGAGGCGCAATGCTTCATCAGTGGGCTACCCAAGGAATACCGGAACCGAATTGAATTTGACGAGCCAAATACCTTAGAAGACACTATTCGAAAGGCGACATATTGTCATGAACAATATGGACATCGGGCAGAGTCTTGTGGAGACTGGAAACATAAGAGTGGTTCGAGATTTCACAAAAAGGGGATCAAATCCTCAGGATTTAAGAACTACAAGAAGAACCCCAGAATGAACTTTCCAGCCCGGAGTGTACTCCATCAGAACTTTCCCTCAGTGGATGGAAGTAAAATGTCTTGACCTATACCAGTGAAGGCTAATAACCCAAAGAAAGAACCTCTGAAATGTTGGGGTTGCAAAGAAGAGCATCTCCTGAGAGACTCTCCACACCGACAACAGAATAGTCGAAAAGTTTATAACATTAAAAAAGATCCCATAGTCAATGAAGTGGCAAGGAGTGTGCCGCAGATTTATGCAGCATTGGATAATAACCAAGCTGACCACCAAGCTTCAGTGGTGGAAATAGAAGGTATGATTTTCAACCATCTGGTGTCTATTTTGATTGACCCTGGTTCAAATTTGAGTTATATAGCCCCTAAGACTGTGGATAAGTGTAAGCTACATCCACAAAAACAAACCAAGCCATGGTTGGTACAGTTAGCCACTGGCACCAAAAGAAGGGTAGCAGAGGTCATACCAGCCTGCCAGTTAATGTTGGGTGAATTCCCCACCCAAGAATCCCTTAACGTATTACCCCTGGGATCATACGATCTGTTGATTGGTATGGACTGGCTGGCCGCCCATAAAGCCAAATTGGACTGTTACCATAAAACCTTAGAATGTATGAGCAAAGAAGGAAAAAGGATAACCCTCCAAGGGATCCGAAAATCGGTCTCGGTGAGGCAAATATCAGCCTTGCAAATGAGAAAGTATTGCCGAAAAGGATGTCCCCTATATGCAATATAGGTGGTGAAAATATTTGAAGGTGCTAAACCAAGCCCTGATGATCACCCTATCCTGAGAGAATACAAAGATGTGTTTCTGGAAGAGGTACCAGGTCTACCTCCGAGAAGAGACATTGACTTCTCGATAGAGCTCGCACCAGGAGAGGTGCCGGTGTCTAGGACACCCTATCGGATGAGCACACCTGAGTTAGTTGAACTCAAATTTCAATTGAAAGAAATGATGGATAAAGATTATATTCGACCCAACGTTTCCCCATGGGGAGCACCAGTCCTGTTTGTGAAAAAGAAGGATGGCACCCTTAGACTGTCTATAGATTATAAACAACTCAATAAAGTAACCATAAAGAACAAGTACCCCTTGCCTAGGATCGATGATCGATTTGATCAGTTGGGAGGTGCGTCTATTTTCTCAGAGATTGACTTGAGGTCGAGATACCATCAAGTCTGAATCAAGGGTGAAGACATCCATAAAACCTCTTTCCGGACATGGTATGGTCACTATGAGTTTGTGGTAGTGCCATTTGGGTTAACCAATGCCCCTGCCACTTTCATGTCCTTAATGAACAATGCACTCAGTAAATTTTTAGATAAATTTGTACTAGTTTTTATTGATGACATATTAATCTACTCTAAGAATAGAGAAGAACATGAAGAGCATCTTAGACTTGTGCTGCAAGTGCTAAGAGAGCATCAACTCTATGCTAAATTCAACAAATGTGACTTCTTTCAGAAGAAAATACATTCCTTGGGACATGTTTTGTCCGAGGAAGGGGTAGCAGTAGATCCTGACAAGATCAGGTCTATCATGGAATGGCCTACCCCAAAGGATGTTTCAGACATCAGATCCTTTATGGGATTAGTGGGATACTATAGGAGATTTATAAAAGGATTCTCCAAGATTGGTTGTACAATCACTGCCCTCCAGAAGAAGGGGACAAAATTCATGTGGACACAACAATGTGAAGAAAGATTTCAAACCCTGAAACATCTACTAACCCATGCATCCATGTTGAAAATCGTTGACCCAGAAGTTGACTTCCTTGTGTGCACAGATGCCTGTAAGGAAGGGCTCGGAGGAGTCCTTGTGTAGAAAGGAAGTGTGATTAGCTATGAATCATGAAAATTGAATGAACATGAAGTCAACTATGTGCCTCATGATCTAGAACTGGCTGCCATAATGCATGCCTTGAAAATGTGGAGGCATTACCTCTTGGGAAGAAAATTTGTACTTATGACAGATCACTGTGGATTGCGGTATTTGTTTGACCAACCAAAGCTCAATGCCAGACAAGATAGCTGGATGGCCCTCCTTAGCGAATTTGATTTTGAAATCAAACACATTAAAGGGAAAGAAAATAGGGTGGTCGATGCCCTTAGCAGAAGCATGAAAACAATTCACCTAGTAGTGGTGAGTACCTGTGAGACGGATGTCAAGAATAGAGTCAGAAATGCACAGGAGACAAATCCCTTCGTTCAGACTGTGACCCTATACCTACAGCAAGAACCCGCTGGAGTAAAATATGAAGGCTACCAGATGACCGAAGGAGGTATTCTCACTTACAAAGATAGACTGTACATTCCAAATTGTGACGACTTGAAGAGGTTCATTATGGATGAACTACATAAAAGACCATATACTAGTCACCCAGGATACCAGAAAATGATCACTACCACCCGGAAACAATTTTATTGGCTTGTATTGAAGAAAGACATAAGCAAATATTTGGCCCAATGCATAGAGTGCCAACAGGTTAAAGCAGAACATCGACACCCAGGAGGACTATTACACCCTTTACCCATCCCAGAATGGAAATTGGAAACCATCTCCATGGATTTTATCACTGGATTTCCAACTTCAACCAAGCAGAATGATGCCATTATGGTAGTGGTGGATAAACTGAGCAAGTCTGCTCATTTCATCCCCGTGAAATCAACCTACAAGGCGATAGATGTCGTCGAGGTATTCATGAAAGAGGTGTTCAGACTGCACAGTATGCCGAAAGAGATAGTGCCTAACAGAGATACCAAATTTACTTCCAATTTTTGGAAATCACTGATGGCTGGTTTGGAGACCAAATTGTTGTTTAGCACTGCCTATCACCCTCAAACCGACGGACATATAGAAAGAGTGAATCACATATTAGAGGATATGTTAATGATGCATGTAATACATCAACCCAGGAAATGGGAAGACTACCTGCCATTGGTAGAATTCGCCTACAACAACGGCTACCAAGCATCCTTAAATATGAGTCCCTTCGAGGTCCTCTATGGTAGACCGTGTAATACTCCAGTCAGCTGGAGTAATCCTGTAAATAGGATTTCTTTTGGACGTGACATGTTGAAAGAAATGGAACAGCAAGTGAATCAGATAAAACAAAATCTGAAGGTCGCTCAGAACCGACAGAAAAGTTATCCTGATCAAAAGAGAACTCCAAGAGAGTTCAAAATGGGAGACCATGTATATCTCTGAATTAAGCCCAGAAGGAGTTCCCTGAAAAATGGGAGCTTGTGCCAAGTTGGGACCCCGGTATTGTGGACCCTTTGAGGTTCTAGATAGAGTGGGACCTGTAGCCTATCGGATAGCGCTTCCTCCCACAGTAAAAGCACATAAGGTTTTCCATGTTTCATTATTGAAGAAATATGTACATGATGCTAATCATATAATTGACTGGTCTGTGATCCAGGTGGAACTGGAGGGAGAATTTCTACCAGAACCCCAATGCATATTGGACAGAAAGGAAACCCTGCTCCGAAACTGAACCATTGCACAGGTAAAGGTGCAGTGGAGACATTTTGGCCCAGATGAGGCTACATGGGAAATGGAGGATGCCATGAGACAGGCATATCCGATTTTGTTTACTTTTGTACATACAATTCATGTTAAAATATAAGAACATCGAGGACGATGTTCCTTTAAGGGGGAGGGAATTGTAACACCATGTTTCCCCCAGTTTGTAAAAATAACTGGACTGGCTAGAACTGTGGCAAACTCATGAATGTGAATATGTGATGTGAATGGACCTTATGGAAAAGGTCAATGAATGTGAATAACATTATGAATTTATATTGCAGGACTGCTGAGAGAGGATGTGCAGAAAAAGAGACCACGATGGTGGTGGAAGGCACCTGGAAAGGTGGCGTTAACTTCCACCGAGAATTAATATCGTATTTGGACTTCATTGGCCTGGAGAACCAAAAGTGGCTCACTGGCCCCGAATTAAATGTCTCGCAGGCTGGTAGGTAGATGGCTCGTCAGGAATGAATGAGGGATGGGGAGGTGAACCGCCCATCCGTAGAGCCATCATGACTGACCAGTGTGAGGGAAATCACGCCACACGCAACCTCGCAAGAGGATAAGGCGTGGGGAAGAAACGATTGGGGGAAGACGTGAGGGGAGGAAGAGAACTTTGGCAATATGCAGAGTGAGTGATAGCAGAGAGGAAGGAGAGTAACCTTCACTTCTGGTCACTGGCAGACAGAGATGCAGTCTCACAGCATCGTGGTCTCAGCTCGGGGGTGGCTAGTGGTAAATCTGCTGGGAGTCGTTGAGCCTACGGTTGGGTGGAAAGGAGCACCCCTCTCAGCAATTTCTTAACCCCTTGTGTTATTTTTGATAAGTGTTTTGCCTCTGGCATCTTGAAATATATATGTTTATTTTGATAATTATGCCCATAAGTTGTGAAACTATGAATGATTTCATTGTAAGAATGTTTGTATGGTGTTTTGATCAATACTGGTAGATGCATGTTTATAATGGAAATACTACATATGGCTTATGTCTTCATAAATCTCTATTTATCTGCTTACCGACGTAATTCAGACCGCATGCCTGATTCATGGGAGAAAGGTACCCTTATATGCCTCAGATAGTACCCTGGGTAAAAACCTCCCCATAGAGATACCCTCCTTGAAAATCCCATCAAGAACCAGGAAATAGAATGTGAAGGTGCAAGGCCTTAGTAACCCTGCACGAGGAGGAACGATCCTCTTGAAAACTTGAGATGGCAGCATAAGGATGAAGTATCGAATCCATGGACGAGATCCCGTCGGGAGATCTGTGGTCACTCACGACCATCAAATCGAAGGAAGAAGATGGAGTGTTAAGTGCCTTATCCCTGATAAGTGTCGAATCGACGGATGAGATCCCGTCGAGAGATCTGTGGTCACTCACGACTGTCAGATCAGAAGAAGAAGCTGGAAGGTTAAGTACCTTGACCCTAAATAGGTGTTGATCGACGAATGAGATTCCGTCGGGAAATCTGCAGTTACACATGACCGTTAGATTGGTAGGAGAAATTAGGGTGTTAAACGCCTTACCACTTAGTTTCTCTGTGTCTTCATGGGTAGCAAAGAAAATCAGGACCATAGATCCCCAAGGTCCATGGGAGTATCTGGACCGTTGATTTTTCTACGTCCAGGAAGTCGTGGAAGAATGCACAGTTAGGAACCAATCTGAGCCGTCAGATCTCAGTTAGAAAACCCGATAGTCGTTGGATCTGTCAGGAGTTACCCATGGGTTAAACCCCCAGTAAATAAGGGCAAAAGCCCCGAAATATATCTAGACCATCCGAACGACGAAGGCCACATGTCATAAGACCTCCCATTTCGAGAAATCGGGAATCACGAGATCTGGAGTTGTGGTGACAAGAGATCGGGATGTTCCATGGTGGAAACCCCGAAGCGGTTTTGGATCGTCCGATCTCGGGAGGCTACGTGTCGTGAGATCTCCCATTTCAGGAAATTGGGAATCGCAAGATTGGGAGTCCTGGTGACGAGAGATCGAGATGTTCCATAGTGGAAACCCCGAAGTGGTTTTGGACCGGCCGATCTCGGGAGGCTACGTGTCGTGAGATCTCCCACTTTGGGAAATCAGGAATCACAGAATCGGGAGTCCTGGTGACGAGAGATCGGGACTTTCCATATTGGAAAAATCCTTGGATAGATCTAGACCATCCAATTTATGGAGGCTACGTGTCGAAAGATTAACCACATCGGGAAACTGGGGATCGAGAATTCGGGAGTCCCATGATCGAGAGTTCGGAATCTCGTGATGATAAATCCCGATGAAAGGACGATATTCTTTCGGAGTATCTCAGGGTCTGTAACGACCGTCCGATGTGAGGAAGAGATGTCGTCTTTAAGATGGGGCATGAATGCGCATTAAGGTAAGTAAGGAGAAGATCTGGACGGCCAGAGTCCACCTGCCCAGATCTATGGCTGAGGTTTCATTCTGGAGCTCCCTCGCTATTCTGCCTTTAGTGGTGGGGGGGGGGTCCAGAATTGGACGTGCAACTCTCGAATGGTTGAGATTAATTGACCTTGATCAACGGTGCTCAGGTGAATTCCGGACCCCCCTTGCCATTCTGCCTTTAATGGGGGGGGGTCTGGAATAGTGTGGCGTGTGAAGTGGGGCCCCCTTCTGTCATGTCGACTACCGTGTCACACTTCCCTCTCTACCACATGTATTCCACTTAACCATGCAACGGGGCCTGTCCTCCTTGGTTGTTCTCTAGCCCTGTTGGGATTCGTCCCTATTGGCCGGACGCTAGCCCTGTCGGGGTTTGGCGGTTGCAGAGTCGAACAATTCGACACTCCTGTAGGACCGAGGAGAGAAATACAAAGAGGCGCCATGACTATTTGACCTGTGATCACGGCCCATGATCACATAAGAGAAAGAGCTAGCTTGCGCTAGGCCTTCATAGGTAAATTCGGGGGCTTGGATTCTACAGAAATCAACGAAAAATCTGATTGAGGTAGTGGGTATGTGACACTGAGGCCGACAAAGACACCATATTCATTGAGTGGATTCATCACATCCACCAAAAGGTCCATGAGATTTTGCAGAAATCCAATGCTAAGTACAAGCAATGCCATGATAAACACCGAGTACCACACAAGTTTTAGGTGGGAGACAAATTTTGGTTACATTTGCAAAAAAAGTGCCTTATAGTGCCCCATCGAAAAATTATCCCACTTTTTTATGGGCCTTACACTATCACCAACCTTGTGGGTAGCAATGCTTTTGAACTCAACACTCCACCCTTCCTTGGATTGCACCCAGTGTTCAATGTGGACCTCCTTCGACCATATTTTCCAGCATTATTGGACACATGAGAGATTGCATAACAACTAACACCAATAGAGCTCAACCCCGACTGCATGTAACATGCATCCACTAATCATATTGTGGACACACGTGTCAAGGGAACTCACCAGCAGAGGATCCAACTTTATCAGGTTGTCAGGGAAGGGAAGCTCCTACACCAAGGAAAGTGGCTCAACAGGGGCCAAATTTAGTAGAAGTTTCCTCACTTGATGAGGTCACTCAACACAATGGAGAACATTGCTTCCTAAGGGGGGATAATTGATCCAGGTGGATATTGGTGGCCACCCACCTATTCCAACGGGATCCTCTTGGAAGTTTTTAGTTCAACACATTCTTCTGTAATTATTTGTAATTGTTGGTTCTACACTTATGGGGCTTTCTAAAGCCCTACACATCTTCCATATGGATATTGGTGGCCTCCCACCTAATCCAACTGGCTTATTTTGGATGTTTTCATGTCAGTACATCTTTATATACTTCCAGGACCATTCCGGGGCCCTAAACAATGTTTTTTTGTCTTTCCACTATCAAATTGTAGATAGAGTTTGATTTTGACCACATAATGTGTAGTTCTCAAAAATAATTTTCCAACGGGCTATTATGCGCCTTAAACAAAGTTCTTTTGAAAAAGTTACGACCCCGGGAAGTTGAGGTACGAACTTACCCATCGGGGCCCACATAATTTTTGGCGTTTCACCTCCTAGGGTTATATTTTTGGATGTCTAGGGTTTTTGCATTCATGATTAATGTTAAAAATGCCTCTAGAGTCGCATTGTAATTAGTCTTCTCAGATGGATGCACGTAGTAGCCACATCTCTTCTCAGAGATAGCTACCACCATTCAAGCAAGTGGTTTTTAGTTCTGCAGTTTTACAGTTTCAACCTATTTTATTTATTCAATAGAATTTATTGTTCACTGGATATTTGTTGTTGTTCTCCATTTCTTTGTGTTATTGTATTTAGTTTGTTATTCATTTTGTTCCTCTCATAAATCTAGATCACTATGAGTCATTACTTTCAAAAGAAAAAATGCATGTGGAATCTTATATCCTTACATAAAGGAAATAATCGAGACATAATCTTCTAGAATTTGTACTCAAATCGGTCAAAGTCTTAGTCGACATAATGTTAGTCATTCAAACTTGAGTCAAGATGACTCGACTCATAGTTGAGTTTGTAATCAAGTCAACTCTAAAATATTCAGGGGGAAAAGAAAATAATCGACTAAGTCGAGTACAAGTCAAGTCGGCCCGACTTGTGAGTCAAGTCCATAATTTAGTTAGTCGAAAAGAAAAATATATTGTAGATCTATTGAAAACCCGAGTCGAAGTTGAAAGGAGGGGGTTAAACATGCGTCTTCTTCAAAGGAAGGCGATCCCCTCCGCCATTGTAATGTAATTTGGGTTCTACCCAATGAGATTGGTGCCTTGTCGACATTAGTTGATTTTTAGTCGACGGAATGAGTCATAAGTAAATCATAGTTAGTCATACATGAGAGAAACATGAAAACAAGACTCATGAGTAGGAAAGTAGTGAGTACAAACCAGTTGAGAGAGAATTCATGATGAGAAGTGGTCAAAGAGAATTTTTACACACACACAAAGTTCTTAAAGAAAAAATGATGATGAGAACACTTAATTGATTGATCCTCTAAGTACAAGAGTTACAAAATAGTTTTTGGGTCATGACAACAAAAGAACGGTATGAGTGGCCGATAAAGCAGACCCTCTTGGATACCATATCAAGAATCCTTTGAGAGTGACAACCTAACCGAGCATGTGAGAAGGCTAGGTCTGTATCGAGTGATTGACTTGGAAATAGCCGTAGTCGTGGTGACTCTTTAAAGCCAGTTGATATTTGATAGATGAACGAAGATCATGGAGATCAAGGAGATGGGACCTGTAATATATAGTTACTCAGATACAGTAGATACTAATCATAGTAAACCTTGTATACATCTATCACCCTATCCAACTGGTCGTTGCGGCTGAGTTACCTCTGCAAAATGATATGCATGGGTGGTAGACAACGAGGATACTTTTGTAGCAGTAGAGACCCAAAACATTGGTGCACGCTTGCTCGGGATGAGCAAGGAATTTAATGTGGGGGCGATGTTGGGAGACATCTTAGGCCCTTTTAATAGTCAACATACTTTAATACATAAGTAAATATAGGAATACATAAGTAATAAGGATAAATACAAGTAAATATATGTAACAAAAGGAAATAAACTAAACTAGTGATTAATTTGAGCGGGTACAACCTCTCCAACAATTTACCTTATGTATTTATACTCATGAATACGGAATAAATGGTGGATTGCTTTACCTTTCCAATTACTCTCTTTGTTTGTGAGTATGTGTGTGTTATGCTTATAATTTTGTCTCTCTGTGAATGTCGTTGTAATCTACAAGATTACAATAGGACTCAACAAATCTTCTTGAGGTTGCCACTGCACAGGTCATGGTAATTAGTAGGTTTGATGCAACATTGCATTGTTTTATCAATGTTGACTCCAATTTTTCAGCACAAACATTTCAAATTGTATAATCAACCCATTCTTCACATTTCACCAGTTGGAATTAGGCTTAAGAATTATATGTATTAAATGATTAAGGGTTTAATAGGGCTAGAGTTAACTTAATAAAGTTGTGGGTGTGTGTTATTGGATAAATCCGTAAGTGCGGACACAAACCGATCTCCCTAGATCCACTTGGATCTAGAACAAATCAAGACAGAATAATACTCTTTCCCTAGATTTTAACTATTGAATCAAATAGGATGCAAGAACTACGAACATACCTTATGATCGATTCCTTTGGTCTTTTTTTCTCCCGATTTGCTCCAATTCTCTCGTACAGTCAAGACCACAACAATACAAACCAATCAAAGTGAAGACAACTCAATATATTCAACAGTTAATCTATGTATATGATCAAGGAATTATACAATAAAGTGGAATCAACTTTATGGGAAAGAGACATGCTACTGTATCATATTGATAGAAAGTGAATATTAAAACCTGAGCCTTGATGTTGCAAACCTCCTTTCGATGACCCTTGGCTCTAACACACACACTTGCTCACTTTCATGAAGAATATCAACCACTTTTGATAAACTTGTTGGAGTCCTTAGCTGCTGTAGCATCAGTCCTTCACACAATCTTTCACTAATTCTCCAATGTCTTGCTTAACCTTTTTTGCTTCTAACCTTTTCCATGAGAATCCCTTCAATATATAGGAGAGAATGAATTAGTTACTTGGATAAGAATGATCACAAAATATCAGGAAATCCAGTACTTAGATAACCATTCAAATGCCATCTCATCCTTCTAGAAGATTCCCTTCTAGAAGCTTCGAGAATTCATATTTTTCCCTTCTTTAGAAAGAGTTCGCACCCTAGTAGTTAGACACAATACGAACCTCTCGCACCCTGGCTTAAGGCAGCCTACGAGAATCATGCATTCTCGCAGGCAAATGTATTGGCAGCCTGCGAACCTTCCTCAAAAATGTGATTTCTGGAAAGAGATGAAGGTAATTTTTCTCAAGAGAAAGTTCTAATGAAGAGCCTAAGTACACCATCATCAATACATCATCATGACGACCAAAATTATGGGTAACAAAATGCCCCCCAAAGTATGAGGTTGGAACTAGTGACAACCGATAGACTTTGTAAGCTGCATGTGTGTGTCGAGAACCAGGAGCACATCTAATCAGAAACCTGCAAACACCCAAGCATCTGCAGAACATCATATATACCAATTCTGAGGTAGGCATTCCCATACTCAGATCATAGACTGATGACATAATAGACATGGGTCATGGCCACCAATCATACACTGTGGATCCATGCCATCAAAATATAGCATAGCCACCTGAATACACTGTGGATCTATGCGAGAAATTTCAAATCAAGATGACATAGCCACGAAACATACACAGTGGATCTATGTGTCGCAAAGTATACATACTCCATCGCAACCTGGATTGAAAATATAATATCCAGGGTCTTCAATCTTGTCTCCCAAAGTACGAATCTAACCATGTGATTACAGGTGTTGAAGTCGAACATGGTAGAAACCACTTGATTACTGGTCATTGATGAAACCGTTAACAAGTGCGAGGGAAATCACCATTGATGTCAATGACTCCCAAGGTACCATAGTACAATCCATCGAGTGCGAATAAATGGGTTGATGTCGAACAATCGACGAAATCTTTCGATCAGGGGTCAATAATGTAAACCCACTGTCGAGAGCGAGGAAACTTGCCACTGAGGCATGCAAGCTCCAAGGTACTAAATAATTTCTAAGTCTTGATTCCGGATAATGAGATGAAGTCGACGGAACAAAACTCGTCATAGGAGGGCCTTGATGTATCCCCCATCAATGACACAAAATGAGTAACTGAGTTTGAAGGTGAAACAGAGCATGTTGCAATGGAACTAGACATAGGGAAGGCCGACACGGAGAGAATGGATAACCGCAGATGGCCGACTCAATATAAGTTTCAGATGGACTTCTCTTGAACATATGAACGACACGACCAATGATTTGGCAGCATTTACTCAAACAAGACACATGGAATGACCTTGTAATCAATCGAAAGAGAGACAAATGGATTTCCCAAACCGGCTTCAAATGATAAATAGGGTGTGTCATGTTCAAGAGCGACACTTACTGCCAATCAATACGAAGATGAAACATATCCCTTTCCCAAATTTTCCCCCACCATTTCTGCCAAGTACCTCTTTATTTTTACGCAAGCTTGAAGAGGATCACATATGCTTGTTGATATAAGCTCATCCTTCGGACGAGTCCCTCGGAGTATGTTTAACGAACCCTAATAAGGAGTGGTTCGGTCCCATCACGGGTCTGTCAATGTTTGTTTAACGAGTCCAGAGATAGTAAACTCGAAGGTTTTTCAAGATTATAGAGTTTGGAAAAACACTTAAAAGAGAACTCTCTCAGTTCCTTTTTCGTAAAATAGTCTGGACGAGACCGAAAAAGAGATAAATTATCGCTCACCAGACACATACTTCAAATACTTTATTGAGCATGAAAATAGCAAGGTCGCTCGACGATCTTTTCATGTTTAGAGAGTCTGAAAAGAGCTTAAAGATGACTCCAAGGGGTTCCTTTTTCGTATAACCTTGTTGATCCTGAAAAAGTGATAAAACTATGCTCGATCATGTTCTTATGTTTTTTACAAGTGGAAGAACGGACAAAAACGACACTCGAGGTTTTATGTAAAACCATAAAAACAATCAAAAAACGCCATTATGAAGAAAAATGTGTCCATACCCTTGCATTTAATTAACAACGTCATCACACCTGCAAGTCATTACACTCATCTTGATATTAGGGATTAGTTTTAATCAATAAATAAGGATAAAAAACCCAAAATGATATAGTAAAAAGCAACTTAAATGAGTAAATAACCATTTTTACCATATCATTTCACATTTTCACTATTGAGCTCCAAAAACCCTTTTTTACCCTCCGAATTTGGCGTCAATTTGCGGGAGCTACAAGAGATCATTCGATGAGCCGTCTGTAGAATTAAGGTAAGCCATTCATTCTTGACATTCTCATGGTTTAAATTTTTGATTTCATTGGTTAGTTTTTCAGTCTCAAGTTGTTTTTTGAACCCTACATGAGCATAGGCATTCTCGCAGACAACCCATACGGGACCTGCGAGAATGATGCGTTCTTGCAGGTGGGACTTAATCCACCTGTGAGGTTCTCGCACTGTTCTAATGGGGCACCTGCGAGAACCGCAAATTTCAATTTTTTTTAAAATATTTAGCCAATGAAAAAGATCCAGATCATGAATAAAATCATTAATCCTCCTTTTATGTTCCTTGTGCAGATAAATAGCCACAAACATGGTGCTTGAGTGGCGTGAACGGGAACATGAGGAGGATAATGCAAATGTTGAGAATCATCCTCCTACCATAGCTGCACTGAGAGATTGTGGGCTCTTAAAATACTTTCGCATCCCGGGCATGAGAGCCCAAGTCAGACTACTAGAGTTCTTGATCCGTATGTGGGATCCAGATCAACAGGTTTTCAATGTAGGAGCTCATACATTGTCCATAGACATTGAGGACATATACTTCTTGACTGGATTATCCAGGCGTGGGTATTATGTCAGCCTGACCGGTAGTAGAGGCGGTGGATTAACAATGAGTGAGTACTGCAATCAATACTGTGTACCTGAGGCTGAGCGGAAAAAGGGAAAAGTTTCTATCTGGGGGGTACAAGACTTGACCCTCCACACGATCCTCTTTACTATAGCTCGGATGGCCAGGAGTTCTGCTTCTCATATGGCATTATAGAGCTACTTCCAGTACGCCATCGAGTGTATGGAGCCCCGAGTATTCAACTGGGCAGATGCTGTGCTTCGCAGTATCAAAAGGCAATTAACAAAATGCAGGCGAGGTGAATTGAAACAATTTGGGTATGGATCTTTACTAGTGTCTTTCTTCCTTGAGAGGGTCCCCGTATTCCGAATACAGGTTGAGTGGAACCTACTGGGTCCTAGGGATCCAAGGATGTTGAGGTGGTGTCGGCTCATGGCCCGACACGTGGCAGGACCAATCGTCAAGTACGACGATATTTTCTTTGACTGGATTCAAAACCAGATGCTGATGGTCGATGACTACGCGTATGCCAGGTTGGATTTCCGAGGAGATCCGGATTTAGCACTGCCTGAGGATGCTCAGTGGGGAGACCTTGGTAAGAAGTACATGCATTTTCTCCTGTTTAAATGTTTTTGAATTTTTTATCATATTCAAATGTTTTGTTTTATATGTTTATCCGAAGACTAACACAAAATGTTTGTTGATAACACAAATGTTGGACCATATAGACCTCCTGGCACTTCTCCTATCCAGTGACGAGGAGAGGTAGCAACAGTAGCACCACAGTATGTCGAAGATTATCAGGTGGTGGAACAAAATTTAGAGGGTCTGACAACAGACATTCCAGATATGACTCTGAAAGAGGTTCCACGACGCGATCAACGTCACACTGTAGGGGTATTAACAGTTATGAGTCGACTGCTCCATAGAGTTTCTAGAGCAGTCGTGTGTTACCGTGATCGTCATCCATGACGTCACTTTGTAGAAGCTATAAGCTTCCATTTTTGACATTTTGGTCTTCGGACAAATTTTGTAAAAACTCTTTTTGATCGATATATATATACAGATGGTTTCTACCGGATTACTTTATATTGTGTGAATTTTTATGTGTTTAATTTCTAAATGATTCAAATGTCTGTCCAATACATAATTAGCCAATGCATCTGTTAATGTATTAAGACATATAGGAATATGTTGATATTCAATGTGATCAAAATAACGTTCCAAGAGGCGAATTCGCAAATACACCCGTAACAAAGTAGGACTTCGAATAGAGTAGATATTACTTAGCTGTAGTACTACAAGCTGCGAATCAATTCACACAACCAAATGACGAATTCCAAGTGAGATAGCATCAACCAATAATTCAATGACAGCGCTATACTCTGTAATGTTGTTGGTCACACGGCTGAGACATACACCTCGAAAAGATATAAGTTCGTTTGTTGGGGCATAGATTTCCCACGCAGCAGAAGCTAGGTTCTGAGTACTACGGCTAGCACCATCAGCGAAACCAATATAGGGTAGCGAAGACTCCGACATCTGGCAATCAAACACAACCTCACATAAGGGCAGAGACCAGATAACGTCAAAAGCAAACTAAAGTAACACACACAAAGTATGATACATAAAAAATACAAGTACTTGTGCACAAATAACTTATGCATAATACTTCTTCAAGTACAACCCATTCCTGGGTTCACTCAAAGGGATACCATCGTAATCGACCAGCTCATATGCTCATTTTTCCAAAACTCGGCGAACAATATAAGGACCTCGCCACATTGGTTCGAATTTCCCATCTCCTAAGACATCTTGATCCTGTTCATAGAGAAGAACAAGATCACCTTTAGAGAAAACGCGAGGCTTGACATGCTTGTCATACTGTGCCTTGACACGTTTCTTCTGGGATTCTATTACTAGAGTGGCGTCACGTCGAGTTTCGTCTAATCACATCAGATACAATAGACGTTCTTCTTCAGTAGAGGTATTGGGTAAGAGTTCGACAGCTAGCTTCAGAGAGGGTATCTCACATTCTATAGGAAGAATGGCTTCTACACCATAGACTAATCGAAAGGGCGTAAACCCAGTAGAGGATTTGACAGATGTCCGATACACCCACAATGCCGAAAACAACATCGTGTGCCAACTTGTTTTATGAATTCCTATCATCCGTCGAAGAATAGTTATAAGAAATTTTTTTATCACTTCGACCTGGCCATTAGCTTGTGGATAATAAGGCGTTGAGTTATCATGACGAAGACCCAAATTCTCTGTAAGTTCAGACATCATAAAATTCCTAAAGTGACTACCGTGATCAGTGACGATAGCTTGGGGCACACCAAAACGAGCTATAACGTGGTTAAAAATAAACAAGGCTGCAGTCTTTCCAGTATTATCGAATTTCGGCATTGCCTCGGCCCATTTAGTAAAATAATCAACTACTACAATGATGTAACCATGCCCCCTGTCCGAGTGAAGGTGACTTGTCATGAAATCAATGCCCCATTTCGCAAAAGGACCAACTGAGACCACAGGATGAAGAGGAGCAGGATGCGACCGTATTTTCTGATTGTAGGTCTGGCAGGCATGGCATTTCTGAACGACTGTAATGCAATCGTTAAACAAAGAAGGCCAAAAATATCCCATGCGTAAGATCTTCTGGGTAGTAGCATACCCAGACATATGACCACCACATGCTCCAGAATGGCAGTCATTCAGAGCTTTCTTGGCTTCGTCAAATGTCAGACAACGTCGAAAAATAGAGTCAATTCCCTGATGGTACAGAGTATCTCCGAGGATAATGTATTGACGAGCCTGATAGCGTATGCGACATCGTTCATTACTAGACAAAGCAGGCCAGAAAGTCTGCGTTTGGAGATATATAATGATATCCCCATACCAAATATCATTGGTGCTAATAAGGAAAAGAGATTCATCGGGTAATGAATCTACTGCTACATTTCCCATGGTAGAGTGAGGAAAATCGCATATCAACTCAACAAAAACTAAGGATTTATTGGACTTGGTGCGATCGAATTCCAAGTCAAACTCCTGGAGTATGAAAATCCATTTGGAGTATTTTCCCCCAAGCAATTGACGTGTCAAAATATGTTGCATAGGGTTGCAATGGGAAATCACCGTAGTTTCCTGTGAGAGGATATAATGCTGAAAACGTTGGACAGCTTGAACGGAATCCAAGGCCAGTTTCTCAACACGTTGATACTTGATTTCAGTGGATGTGAGACTTCGACTCAAATAATAAACAACATGTTCATCATGCGCATAATCCTCTTGGACGAGAACCATGCCAATAGTGTGCTCCGAGGCAGTAAGATAAAGGAAATAATCACGACTATAATCAGGAGGAAAGAGAGGTGAAGCTCGCGTGAGGGATAACTTCAAAGATTCAAAATCATTATTGGCAATGGTATCCCAAACGAATTATGAATCTTTCTTTAGTAGCCGTGTAAAACCACGAGTGATCTCAGCGTAATTTGGGATGAAACAACGAAGAAAGTTTGCTTTCCCCTGCAAAGTTTGCAACTGGCGCAGTGTAGAAGGAGGAGGGAGATTAAGAATCGCCTCAACCTTAATAGGATCCACCCGGATTCCTTGACGTGAAATGATAAAACCTAGAAGACGGCCAGATTCTATGCAAAAAACACACTTATGAGGATTTAATCGTATACAATAGAACCGACAGCGAATGAAAATGGGATGGAGATGAGTAGGGTGATCGACTCTGCGTGTAGAATGAGCTGGTAAATAATCCAAATAAGGTTGAACGATATGTTTTATATCATGAAAAGCATAAGACATAGCACGTTGAAACGTCGCGCCAACATTCTTAAGACCGAAGGGAAGTTTCCTATAGGCAAATGTACCCCAAGGACAAATAAAAGCAGTTTTATGTTGGTCCTCGGGAGCGATGTTAATTTGATTATAGCCAGAGAAACCATCCATGAGAGAGAAGATTTCACTTCCGGCACAGTCATCAACAATCTGGTCTACAAAAGGGGTTGAAAAGTTGTCTTTTGGACAGGCTTTGTTAATATCCCTATAATCAACACATACACGAATACTGCCTCCTTTCTTATCAATTGATACAGGGTTGGAAACCCATTCTGTCAGAGCCACGGGGTAAATAAAGCCGGCTTTGAGAAGTTTTTCAACCTCAAGCTTGATAGCCGCTGCTTTACGTGGGTGTACTGGATGAAGGCATTGCCAGACGGGTTTAGCGTCGGGGTATGTCTTTATCTCATGTACAACAATGGCAGGGTCGATACCGGGCATTTCTTCGTAACTCCAGGCGAATATGTCACAAAATTATTTGAAGAGAGAGGTATAGGTGACAATTTCATCTGGAGAACACGAAGCTCCAATATGAACATTTTCAGCTATCCCAGGTTTAACAGATATGTCAATGGGAATCGTGGGAGAGATATTATTGAGGTTCCCTTCGGCAAACACATCATGTGTAGATCTGGGAACGGTCGATATGACAACAACGGTCGACGTAGTTGAAATCCGTTGGTAGTTCTCAAGAGTGTGTTGTTCCAAAAAGAGTATGGAACGATGATGTCCATCGTACCAAGGGGTGTCCTCCATGATAGACATGATCATCTCCTCAATGGGAAAAATAACTCGAAAAGGATCGGGAGACAACTCATCAAGAGAGGGGGTAGAAAGTGTTGCCGTTTGAATCACATGATAAGCAGACTCAACCGGACTTAACGACATTGCGTCGCCGAAATGAAGATGATCTCCAGGGTCAGGGACTATCCAAGTGTCAGAAGACGCAGGAAGTTCATGAGGCACAGAGGAAATCATGTTGATAGAAGCAACTGACGGGCGTGGAACATCGGGCGGTGGAATGGGGAAAGTACCCATTAGCGAGGAGTCTTTTAAAAGACCTACACCGACATTTTCATAACCCGATGGGGTTTTAGAAATAAACGGCACGTTTCCAGTACGAGAATCGGAATTGAAGAAGGCAAGTTGGTCAACGACAACAACCTTTCCTTGATGAGGGAAACATACTACATGGAAAAGGGTTGACACAATGGCGCGCATGGAATCGATCCAGCTACAGCCATGTAAAAGATTATAATCAAGGGGAGCATCGAAAACTTCCACTTCAACTTGGACCGTTTTACCTTCCAAAGTGATAGGCAACGAAGGGAGAACACCGTAAGGATTAAAACCAGAGCCATTGAAGGCTTTAAGAGTGTTTTGTGATTCATTCAAAGGAGGAAAGCCAATGTCTTTCCAACAAGCAAGAGACATAACACAAGTCGAGGCACCCTCATAGATAACAGTTCGGAAAATGTTCATGTCAGAGACAACAACTTGGATTTGAAACGCGAGTTGAGGGGGTAACCTTGGAATGTGATCTTCCAAGTCAAAGACTATCAAATTTGTATCTGTTGGGTCAATTCTACCAATAGCTTTCAACAACGCCTTCCGTTGTGCAGGACAAGACTGAAGGAATTCAAGGGCTGACATCGTTGAAGTTGCCTGGGCCAGATCTTCCACAATGTTGTAGTTTTGGGCCGCACGAGCATGAGGATTGAAAACCGATTTCCTAACGACACACTTAGGGGGGGGTCATAGAACTGTGTCAAGGCTCAATCGTTCGAGATGAAGAGGACCGTTGGTAGGTGGAGTTGTTGAAGAGGGTTGTACCAAAGCAGGAGGTAAATCGTCAACCTTATCCTTAGATGGCGAATAATCTTTGGCTCTAGTCGTGAGTGCAACGTTGTTTTTCTTAGAATCACCAGTACACATCAAAACATATGATGTCGTAGAAGAGGATGGTTGGTCATGAATGACCAACTGAGCCTATTGTTGAGATGGGAAGGGTTGGGATAGGACTGCCGGGGTAGAAGGTTTTGAGGTCCCTTGAAGGAACTTAGTAACCTCGGCACGTTGTGGACAATCCTTCGTGTAGTGATCATCACCACAGATAAGGAAACGGTAGTGTGGTTTGCTCTTATCCCGATCTTCAACAAGAGTGTTTTTAGTTTCCTCTGTTGGATTGTTATTTTTGCCCTCCTTATTCTTTCCTCTCCCCTTTTTAGATTTGTTTTTACTAACCGGGGTAGATTGGACGACATTTACCTCAGAAGTTTTGCCGGGGGGAGTGGCAGGAGACGAAGCATTTTGAACATTAGAAGAAGCAGAATTAGGGGTGGAGTTTGAAACATAATGTGATTGGGCTTGGGCCATACCAATCACAATGTTAGATGCATGCGAGGCAGCTAGAGTAGTTGAAGTGCTGGAAGCATTTGGACAAGGTAAATCAGGTAGTAAGTCACAAAGAGTTCCCGTTTGCGAATAAACAAGATCAATATATTGAGCACGACTTATAGCTTGCTCTTCCATGACAACACCACCCATAGCTATCTCCTTACCTATTTCGTTTACAAAATACTTGGTAAACCATTATGCCAGTAACTGATCGGGGAGCTCAAGTTTAATGAGACGTCGTCTCCTTCGCCACTCATGAATATGATCAGATATATGAGTGCCTTTACTCTATTTGAAGGAAGTTAAAATATCAGTCCCTGTATCATAACGGATCGGTAACTGGTAATGCATAAGGAAAGCCATAGCTAAAGTGTTAAAATCAGAGAAGAAACCTCATGGTAATTCAATATACCATTTCGCAGCAGAACCGGTAAGGGTTCGTTGAAAAAGACGTAATCGAACGGAGTCATCCATCAACGAGTTGGATGAACACCATAGATGAAAAGCCATAACGTGATTTTTTGGGTCCTCTCCCACTTTACCATCGAATTTAGGAACGTGTGAAGGAAACTTAACTGGCATAACAGACCATTGGGGAGAGTGACGAATAGGATCATTCAAAATCCTAGACAAATCTAGCAAATCCAAAGTAGCAAGAAAGGGTAATTGTCGATTCACCTGTGGGTACTGGTGACTTTGGGGTGGAAGCCCTGTCGGCAAACCAGTAGGACCGTAAGCAGTCTGCTCATAGAGAGAAGACCCAGGCTGATTCGACGGTGGTTGGAGAGGATAGTAGTTCCAAGGATTGTAACCTTGAGTTTGATTAGGGACCTGAGTTTGAGCATTGTGACCCTGACCCCAAATAGGATTGAGTACACCCGGATATGGTTGGCCTATAGTAGGGACAATCTGTTGCCTCCCCCCAGTCGATTGAGGAAGATTTTGTAACATCTGAGTCCAATACTAGGCCAACGTAGGAGGTACATTTTGTCCAAAAGGTGGGGTAGGTCCCCCTATCATAGATGGTGTTCCAACCGGAAATTGTGTTCCAATCAAAGGTTGTGTAGCAAGTGGAATATGTCTGGTAAAAGGAAGTTGAGTGGTACCACCCTGTCCACCAAGGGGAATCTGCAAGTTTGATGTAATGGATGGTATCGTGCCACTAGGATTAGGAATGCCAGAAGGAAATTGAGGGAGTGTTGGAATAAAACCGGGAATAGGGTGCCCAGGAAACGGAGGACCACCTAGAGAACTGGATGGGGTTTGCGGAGGTGTTGGATTGGAAGCATTCAACAATGCATTCAACACTTGGTAACCGGGTGGTAATGTCGGGTTGACATCAGGCATTCGTTGGGTATTGATAGGAGCAAGACTAGCTGCAGTAATCCCGGTCGGGACACTCATAGTGATTGCAATATGGGCCATCTCGTCAGGGAGAACAAAGTGATAAGTGGTAGTCACCGGTGCAGTCTTTGTCTCAGAAAACACCGGAGGGTTAATTTCATAAAATGTAGACGATTCAGTACCAAAAATAACCCTTCGAAAATAACCAGACCAAAAAGGATATCGGCCTTCATCTCCGGGAACAGGCCCAACGGTTGATTCAGAAGATGTAACAACTGCTTCTCCAGAAGAATTTAATCGCACAAAAGGTCGTTCACCATGGCGAATGCGGTAGTCCTCTCTAGTATTGGTAATTCGAAAAGGTTCTAGAGAGTCAGTTGATTCCACTTGTGGTGTGGTGACAACTGGGACTTCACTTGTTTCCACGTGTGGTGGGGTAACAACGGGGACTTCACTCTGGTGAGGAGAGCCCTCAGGTGTACTAGTAGGAAAGGGTTGAGAACCGTCCATATGCTCTAGAAATAAACCTTGCATTCTACGTGAATGACGTGGGGGAGATATTGTAAACAAGTGACAAGATCTGCGAAGAAATTACTACAGTCAACTTCGAGAAACAAACAACACACGCTAGTAAACAAAATCTAGGAAGCAATCACCAAGCAGACAAAACCTTCGAATTTCGAAGCCACTAGTTGGTGATGAAATCCAATGTTGCAACAATGAGATGAGAAGGAGCGAGGCTAGGGTGGAAAAGTTATGCTAACGACCTGCTTAACGGACTTACACGCTGGTGCAAGCTCCCACACATAATCGTGGGTATACCCTCCAAGGAGCCCGAGTGAGTTTGGTCAACGTCAATTCCAGGTACCGTGAAGAATTTCCCCTTCACAGTCACCTTGGGTAAGAACCTAGAGAGATAAGCCACTAAGGTCACCACAAACAATAGTAAATCCTGGGGGAACAGTCGACAGTCCGATCCACACGCAAAGGCAGGGTATCTAGCCCGAAATCAACTCAAAAGGCTTCCACTCATCATTGTGGGTATACCTCGGAGTGACCCCCGTAATACGTGCAATCTCTACACTGATGTCAACAAAACAGGGTGAGTAACTCTTCCAACACCAATGCGACCTAGTGCTTGACCCTTGTGTTAGAAGGGCTTCCCAGGACAATATGTTGCAAATGGAATTTGACACTCCCTAACTCAAGATTCTATTGTGTGTTTTGAGCTTTTGGAGAGTGTATCTCTCTTCCTACTCCAAAGCACTAGCCTAAGTAAACGTTGGTGTAAAAGAGCCCTAGAAAAGAGTTACTAGATAAATTTTAAGATTACGCAATGTTTTTAAGAGATTTTGTTTACTCAAAGGCAACAAAAGTGAAACTGATGTTGTATGACTCTGACCCAAACAATGCAAGGATGAGAATGAAATATAACACTTTTCGTTCAATGAATCCTATGTATGGGAGAGAGAACATTTTCCAAATCAACTCTGTACTACAATGCAAAATTTCTTTTCAAATGTCAATACAAACAATCATTTATCAAATGAAATTTCTCTATGTGTCTTTTAAAATACTTCAACAGTTGCTAAAATTTGATTTTTCAATGTGTTCTAAAAGACAAAAACAATTTTTTGAAAGAAAAAAATTGTTGTTCACTTTCCAAAAAGAACTCTCACTATACCAATGAGAGAGCAAAAAATCAAATCATAAAGAACCAAGCAATAACAACCCAATCAACTCTTTCAATGAAAGCAAAAATAAAGAGCAAACCAATGTAGTCTTTTAAAATGGAAAAGAAAATGATCCTTCAAACCATAAACAAATAAGAAAACCAAGCAAACTTAACTTTCAACCAATCAATGGATCCCAACAAATCAAACACATTCAGAATTTGAAGTCAGAGAGAATGGTTTTGCCAAGAAGAGTCAAGAAACGAAAGTCAAGCCACAAATGACAAGAAAAGTCTTGAAATCCTAAGATTGTTCACGCAAGCAAACTAAAGCAAGAAATAAATCAATCAATGGTCCAAGAAGCTCGTAAGAGGTAATTCAACTGATCTGGGCAGTAAAGATCAAAACTCAATTTCAAAATTTTGAAAAATCAAGTTCGCAGGTAAGTAATATTGCACAGTGCGAGAATCTATGATACTCGCAGGTGACCTTACAGCAAGGTGCGAGAACCTCGCACTGAAACCTATGTGCAGGGTGCGAACCTTCCCAATTCTCGCAGGTTGCAATGAAGTGCAGTGTGAGAATTCCTGAACATATCCAAAAATTTGAAAAATGAAGTAAAATTCAAACAGACTTCTGGACTCAGAAGGTCTATCAGGATATCCTGAAGACTCAGAGACTGATAGGACAGGAGAAAAGTAGAACCAGAGCAAATGGCCACAGAAAAATACAAAAAGCCACAAAGAAAATGGGATTATCCCCAGCGGAGTCACCAATTTTGTTATTGGATAAATCCGTAAGTGCGGACACAAATCGATCTCCCTAGATCCACCTAGATCTAGAACAAATCAAGACAGAATAATACTCTTTCCCTAGATTTTAACTATTGAATCAAATAGGAGGCAATAACTACGAACATACCTGATGATCGCTTCCTTTGGTCTTTGTTGCTCCCACTTTGCTCCAATGCTCTCGTACAGTCAAGACCACAACAATACAAACCAATCGAAGTGAAGACAACTCAATATATTCAACAGTTAATCTATGTATATGATCAAGGAATTATACAATAAAGTGGAATCAACTTTATGGGAAAGAGACATATTATTGTATCATATTGATAGAAAGTGAAGATTACAACCTGAGCCTTGATGTTGCAAACCTCCTTTCGATGACCCTTGGCTCTGACACACACACTTTCTAACTTGCATGAAGAAGATCAACCAATTTTGATAAACTTGATGGAGTCCTTAGCTGTTGTAGCATCAGTCCTTCACACAATCTTTCACTAATTCTCCAATGTCTTGCTTAACCTTGTTTGCTTCTAACCTTTTCCATGAGAATCCCCTCAATATATAGGAGAGAATGAATTAGTTACTTGGATAAAAATGATCCCAAAATATCAGGAAATCCAGTACTTAGATAACCATTCGAATGCCATCTCATCCTTCTAGAAGATTCCCTTCTAGAAGCTTCGAGAATTCGTCTTTTTCCCTTCTTTAGAAAGAGTTCGCACCCTAGTAGTTAGACACAGTGTGAACCTATCGCACCCTGGCTTAAGGAAACCTGCGAGAATCATGCATTCTCGCAGGAAAATGTATTGGCAGCCTGCGAACCTTCCTCAAAAATGTGATTTCTGGGAAGAGATGAAGGTAACTTTTCTCAAGAGAAAGTTCTAATGAAGAGCCTAAGTACACCATCATCAATACATCATCATGACAACCAAAATTATGGGTAACAGTGTGGATCCACATTTGTCTTCTAGTGGCCACACATATATTTATCCACATGGTATATGTGGTCATGATCTTGATAAACAATTTTATCATAGGGTAGGTTGTAGAGAAGGATAATCCTATCATACAAACATAAAAAATATCCTATATCTTGTATATGCACTTCAAAATTTGTAATATCCCAGTTTTGACACTTGAATTGTAATGTAATAAATCATGTATATTTTTTGTTATGTGGTTTATGTGATGGGAATTAATCCCTATGGGATTAAATATAATGATATGATGTCATAAATATTCCTAGTGTGGAGATCAAGGCCAATGAGCAACTAGTGAATGCATAGGAGTCCAAGTGGTGGGCTATGTTTACAATGTGGTGGGTGTGTTTTCCATGATATTCTCATGTATATGTAAGAGAATATATGAAAAGGAAAAAATATTGCACGATAATATAATATCCACCAAAATGGTTTCTTGAGGAAGAAACAAGGGGACTATGATACCACAAGACGGGAAGATGAAAGGGGGTTATTGAGTGATTTACCTTGTCATTATACTTTATAGTACTATCCTTTCTTACAAGATATATCATCAATATTTGACTTGTGGGTATGTACTAAGTACAGGTGTCATATATTTATGTCCTTAGGAAGAGAGAGGAATGCCATGAAAGAAAATGTATTCCATTGTATTTTCCATGAAAATTCTACCATCATTGGAGGGAGAGGAAACCATTCACAGGCATGGAGAGGAGACATGATACCATGCCATGGGGATGTTTCTCCTTGGTTTTCATGGCTGTTGTGATTTTTATGGAAAGGGTTTCCCATGTGTTTTGTGTCTTGTAAGAGTTGATGGAAGTTTGGGAAACTTATTGCCAAAAATGTGGAGGAAAATGGGAGGTTTGGAGAGAAATAAAACACCTAAAATGTCCATAGTAGCTAAGACAATAACTTCATACATACAACCTTGTTATCGCTTCTGATTGACTATTAGAGGTCAATTGTTTTTGTCTTTCATTATTTACTAGAATTTAGACAATAGATTGGGCTATTTTTGCACTTACCAAAGAGAACTCTAAGGGACTGTTGAGCAATGAGGGAGTGGGTCTTACTTATGTTATGTGAGGCCATGGAAGAGAGTAATATGGATGGTTTGAGTGCTAGAAGAGGGCTCAAAGATCCCTATAGCGATTATATTATCTTGTGATAAGAGTAATGGGTTGGTTTGGGTGATATTATATCCCCATAGGAAGTTCCCTCACTTTGGTGGTATCATGTTCTATCTCCGAGGCATAATCCATAGTTGATTCCTACGACTAGGTGGAAAATCACTCCCCAACAACAAGTTTGGTGGACATGGTTTTATTTGTAGATAATTATTCATGGTTGATTTATTTGTGGAATGTTTCTTTATTTTGTTAATGCATTGAGTTAAAAGGGTAATAAAAGAATTCATAATATGCACTGTTATTTCCATTGTTGTTCTATATTTGCATAATTTTTTTATGATGTGTTGTTGTAAGAGGTTAAATTTGGCTTGAGATATTTTTTACGAGGTAAAGTAACTTTGTGGGTAGTGCTTGATAGCCAAGGAAGGCATCTTGGGGATGGTATAAAATGATAGAAAATAAATTTGTATTTTGTATATAGTACCCCATCACCTAAAAATTAGTAAAGAGGGGTGCTAGCGGGAAATAACCTCCCCTTTAACTACACCAGGGTTCAGAATGTAGGCAGAGAAAATAACCGTCTAAAAGATAATTAATTCTCAACACTACCCCAAATATACCAAAACTAGTATAAATAGAGCAAAGAGAAAGACGATTGGGTAACTATACCTCTAATCCCACATCTGGTGATGACCTCCTCGCGCTTGGAAGTTCCCCTGACTGTACACCTCCTCCCAGGGATGACCTGCATCCAAATATTGACAAACAGAGAACGAAAATCATGCTATTCCATATATAAGTTAGGTTTAGATGTTAGAATGTCAAGCATAAACCAATAAAATTATTCAAGACACCATCATTTGGGACAGGAAAATGTAATTCTTTTATTCATAACACGAAGATTATACCTTTACAATCTAAGTCAGCCATCGTTCCGCGAACCTAGTCTAAGATCCTCTTCACGATGATCCAAGTGCACCTTGTATGAACTTCTCCTGTCAACCTTCTGATCTCTTCTAGGGAAGTGAATGGGTTAAATGGAGGAAGAAGGGGCTAATGAAGGAATGTTGAGGCAATTTCTCACAAAAGGCAGCAATATCTTGGGCAAGGAGGGGAAGTGAAATCGAGCAAAGTTTCACTGTTCTTATGCTTAGGTATGAAATGAGACCCCAACACCTCCTTTTATATGACAAAAGGATGGTTATTTAGTTGGGTGATGGGCTATAGTAGGTGGATTAGTTGGGAAACCTCCAATAGCCCATCAATTTCAACAAATTCCTTGCAACTTTTTATTTTTTGCAACTTTTGCTAGTATACGCGGGATGTAATGGTGAAACATGCATATGTACACGAGTTGTAGTGGTGCAACAAGCGTATGTACATGGGAAGTAATGGTGCAGGGTGCATACATCTTCTATAAATTGGTTTTTTAAGAAGAGTTTCTCAACAGTGCTTTGGTAAAAAATGCAAGTAAGAGGGCCAAGTCCATGTATGAATGTGTAGAGAAATTTAGGGATATAACAAGGGGGTTGGATATGTGACAAAATTGTACTAGGATATTTCCTCATTGAAGTGGTTAGGAAATCCCTCCAGCTCTTGAACAAGGTGGATAATACAATTCTTTTGATGTTCCATTGTAACACCTTGTGGAATTTCATGGCATATTTGGTTGAATGTGGTTAATGCAAGATATTGCGTCTTAATAGGGATTCATAGATTAAGCATGCATGCGGAGTAATCAGATCCATCCATGGAAATCTTGGTTGAGTTTGACATAGGTAAGAATGTGACGAGTCTTCTTACCAACACATGATGTGTTTATGTTAGTGGTAGCATCAAACATGTACTTCTACATTAACATGTGTCTATCATGTGGAAGTCATTGAAAGCCTTATATCCCTAAGTTTACTTTAGTTAAACAAAATTAATTAAATTAAAAGTGTTTTTATTAGTGAATCAAGTTATTTAATAAAAGTGCTAAAAGTAATTAGCATGTAATCTAAGAATATAAATCTTAAGTGAGTGTGATAAGTAATCTCAACCATCAATCACTTTGGAGATTAGAAATAGATTATAACTCATGATTATAAAATCAAGGCTAGGGTGAAGGAGGAAGACAGTTTGGTGAGAGACCAAGGTCGAGACTTTTGGTGAGAAACCAAGGTCGAAGATAGAAAAGAAGGACTTTTGCTAGTGTGAGGAGTGTAGAAGCAAAGAAGGACTTTTGCTTGCAAATGAGTGAGGAGATGTCACTAGTTGGGTGAAGATATTTCATCTAAGTGTTGATGCAGAGAGGGTTGGATCACGAAGGGATGTGATTCAAGATCTTGGGTAGGTGGAGAATGACATACTTCTACATATCAAATAGGTCAAAGACAAGAGAGAGAAAATGCAGTCGTAGGTGGGTTTCAATTGATAGAAGCCATAGGAAAGGGGTGCACTGTACAAAAGTTAACATACAGAGTTTCCATACATGTACGCAGGTTTTAGTGGAGACAATTGTGTATGTACATGGGTTTGTAGAAGGAAATGAGCATACATCTTAAAACCTGTGTTGGTATAAGGCCGTACAACAACAAAGGAATTGTCAGGCTTGTCTGCAGTGTATACTCTCTTAGTGGGCCATTTTCATTGTTATGGGAGCCTTGATTTGACCATAATAAAAGAATCTTAGGATTGGTTTTCCCTCTGGGGTTTTCCCATGGGTTTATACTAAAAAATATTGGTGTCTTGTGTGTGAGATTTTGGTTTCCCAGTTTATGCTTCCACTACATGTTTAGTTGATTACTCAATTGTTCTTTTAATAGATAAAGTGATTTTATTTTGAGCTAAATTTCAGGCGTTGGGTTGAAGTGGTAAAATAAACATGGTATTATAACGTGATCTATGAAGGGAGGAAACCAAAAGAACATGGTATCAGAGCACATGCTCTCAAGAGGAAGCCAATCTCAGAAGTTGCATGCAAATTCATTAGATCTCAAAGAAGACCTTGTCAGATCTATAACCAGGAGGCATAAATTGAAGGACAAATTCCAAGGAAACAACAATATTAAGGTAGAACCAGGGTGTTTTCAAGTGTACGGAGGTGTAGGTGGGTCACATAAGGTTTATTCACATACATACATAGGTTGCAGTGGTGACAATAATGTACATACATGAGTTGTAGTGGTGACAGTCACGTACAGGGCCGTAGAGATCAACATAGGGGTAGTTTCAGTAGAGGGTTATCATATCAGATCCTGGTGATGGAAACTGGATTGTGATTCGAGGATAGGATGGTTGTGGTTTCGAGCTACATTCCTTCGAAGGAGAGGATCATGTTGGTGTTGATGGAAAACGAGATCTGGGAATTTTCCAATACTCATATAACTCCACCAACATATGCAACAACAGTGGTAATCCATAATCAAAAGGATGTGAAGGCCAAGTGCATCATTCTAGATGGAGTGATGGATCTTTTTATCCCTCGTGTATTAGGAAAGAATACTTCCAGGGACATGTGGGAAGCTATGAAGAGTTTTTTTCAGAGTAAGAATGAGAATCCCGAAATTGTGTTGTGAGAGAAGATCATAGACACAAATATGATAGGATCAGATGCAATGGAAAGTTATCTCACCTGGATATAATAGGTTCGAGATGAACTAGATGTAGTTGGTGAGACAGTGGTTGATTCAGAGTTGGTGAGGATGACACACAAAGTATTCAGGAAGGAGTGGACGTCGTTCATCAAAGGAATCGTGGCATGAGAAATGCTCCATGATTGGTCAAGGTTGTGGGATGAATTCATTTAAGAGGAACTTTGAGATGAAGATATTAATGGAGGTCAGCACAAGAATGATGAGGAGAACCTTTCTCTTGCCAACCAGGAAAGGAAGGGCAAGTTAAAGAATATTTTCGGTGGAGAGTCTACCTCTCAAGACAACAACAAGAAGGAAATGAGAAAATTCAAGTGCTTTGCATGTTGTAGGTTTGGGAATTATGAAGTTCAATGTTTGAATAAGAAGAAGGGTGGGAACAAAATGAAACCAGAGGTAGCAACATCAAAAAATACTCAATTGGATGAGTTTTGCAAGAAGTTTGAACAAAAAAAGTTCTTACTTGTTTCCCAGACTTTCATGGGCACCATATCAACTGGTGCATGGTTGATAGATAGTGGATCCACATGTCATTCGATAGGAGCATGAGAGGTGTTCGATATATTCATAGATTCTGACCTAGAGATGCATATGGAACTTGGTATGGAAACCAAGAATGCAGTGAAGGGATTTGGAATAGTACCATTATGGATGGAGTCATGAGGTTTGTGTAGAGTGAAAAATGTGTTATGGGTGCCAGAACGAAAGAGGAGTGTGCTCTTAGTCTTATTTATTGAGAATAAGGGATTTGAGGTTGTGTTTCAGGAGGGAAAGGTGTTGGTCAATACTATAGGATCTATCTCAAACACAACAACAATTCTAGGATTTAGAGAGAGAAACTTGTATAGGATAAAAGGATATCATATGCGAGCAGTTGCAAGCAACATACAAATAACAATGAGTAGCTATCTCCAAAGTTTGAACAACTCAGAGGGATTCAAGCTTCAGGTTCAGTTAGGAAGGAGAAACCTTCCAATTTTTTCAAGGAGGATTCATGGTATGATATGATCATGAAAGATGCTGAGGAGAAGGAGGCTTCTAGGAGCATGTTCAGAGCTAGTAAGTCTTCGAAGGCAACTCAAAGCGAGATGGCAGGGATAACTTTCGTGTTAGAGGGAGAAACCAATCAAATGGATTGGAAAGTAGGCTTGGTAGCAGATTTGATAACAAAGACAGAGACAACTCCAAGTGGGAGAAGTACCTTCCTCGCTAAGAGGGAGTTTCGATGTTAGTGGTAGGATCATACATGTACTTTCACATTGACATGTGTCTCGCATGTGGAAGTCATCGAAAGCCTTATATCCTTGATTTTACTTTAGTTTAAAGGAATTTATTAAAGTAAAAGTGTTTTTATTAGTGAATCACATTATTTAAGGAAAGTGCTAAAAGTAATTAGCATGTAATCTAAGTATGTAAATCTTAAATGAGTGTGAGAAGTAATATCAATCTTCAATCACTTTGGAGATTAGAAATAGATTATAACTCATGATTATAAAAGTAAGGCTAGGGTGAAGGAGGAAGACACTTTGATGAGATATCAAGGTTGAGACTTTTGGTGAGAGACCAAGGTCGAAGATAGAAAATGATTTTTTCTTATGTGAGGAGTGTAGAAGAAAATATGGAATTTCACTTACACATGAGTGAGGAGATCTCACTGGTTGGGTGAAGATATTTATTCCAAGTGTTGATGCGGATAGGGTTGAATCACGAAGGAATGTGATTCAATATCTTGTATAGGTGGAGAAGGACTTACATCTAGAGATCAAACATGTCAAGGAGAAGAGAGAGCAGAGGCAACTACAGGTGGGTTTCAGCTGATAGAAGCCACCATAAATGGGTGTGTTCTACAAAAGTTGTTGTACAGATTTTCCATACATGTATGTGGGTTTCGATGGAGATAGTCACATATGTAAGAGGGTTTACATAAGGAAAGGTGCATACACCTTGAAAAGAGTGTTGGTACAGGTTTGTACAACAACACAGGCATTGTCAGGTTTGTTTGTAGTGTATATTCTCTTAGTGGGTCATTTTGCCTATTACGAGAGCCCTGATTTGACCATAATAAAAGCATCTTAGGACTGGTTTTCCCTCTGTGGTTTTTCCAGGGGTTTATACCTGAAAATATTGGTTTCATGTGTGTGAGATTTTAGTTTCCTAGTTTATGCTTCCACTACATGTTTAGTTGATTACCCAACTATGCTTTTAGTATATAAGTTATTTTATTTTGAGCTAACTTTCAGGTGCTTGGTTGAAGTGGTAAAATCAACATGTCTAACTAGGAGCTTTCAAATGTGTCAATTAATAGGTAAAACATCTTTCTCCTTTGAGCTCAATAACATACTTGCAATGGTATAAGGTATTGGAAATTACCCAAAGTGACCCAATAATTTTCATAAGTGTGTCTAGGCCTTATTATTACATAAGAATCTCATTGTCCATTGCAACACTAATTATGGCTCACAAAGTTTCTAAATTTTACTTTCAAAACCCTCAAAATGTCCAAATCTTGAGAAATTACCTTCATATAGTCAATTGGAATATTTGTTGCACCCATAGAGATTGGGGTGGGATGGGAATCCTTGGAACTAACACATGCTTGTGCTCTATGGGTCAAATGGGTTAGTTGATACTTTAAATGAAATGGCATACTTGGGAGGTGCTTTTATGTGATTGTATCTTTTAGAGCTCCTTTTGGGAAGAAGAATTATAAACAATGACTTCAGAAACCTTAATTTTCACCCTCATTATGGTCAAAATTAAATGAAATTTTGTTGCATAGAGCATTGAAAAAACGTGGAAGGTTGTTAAGATCTTCCTAAATTTGAAAGGAAATGGATTTAAATCTGACCTCAGTTTCAATTAGCATCTTATTTGGAGATTTCACATCCTCCTTCACAAAGGAAATACTCTAATTGAATTACTAGGGGTCCCATCTCTATTTTTTTTAATAAGAAGAATTATAACTATAAAAAAGAAGAACTATAACTATAAGTGACATATTTGACTCTCAAACCAAATATTCTCTCCCTTGGATTGAGTTGAAGGATCACTTTAGACTTTCCAAACACTATTAGGGTGACTTGGGATCATTTTTAAAAGTTCATTTTGGACTCTCCCCTATTAAAGTTGCAAGGGATTCAATATCACAACTATTGGTTGAAGTGGAATTGGAATCAATCCAAGGCCTCCAAAAAAAACATGAAGTAGTTAATTAATATAGGTGGTTGTGTCATATACTTGTTTTGGATTCTTAACTTAATATATTTTAGAGGCTTAAAGGTAATAAATCCACATGTATCTCTCATAAGAGGCGTGTGGAAACCTTATATAGAGATATAAAAATGTCCTTTGTTTAGTCCCTTATCTTGAATGGGCCTGTTATAGGCCATATATTTGTCCATGTTGGAATTGCCTAGCTCCTATTCCACTTCTATCATGAACCAAAAATCTTTAAACATGTTTTGTTAGTTTTGTCACTTTGCTAGGAAGTCAATAAAAATGGGCATCTAGAATGGTTGGAGGGTATCGATACACAAGTTATATCCCTACCAATATAGGTATGTGGAGACAACATAAAAAGTAAAGGCTAAAATAAGAACTATATAGGCACTTTTAGAGTGTTTCAACAATGGCATCGGGGTGAAATAGGGTTTCCCCCTCTCTCCACATTGTTTAGTTTTCAAATAGTAAACTGTAGAAATGGATAAACAATTAAGGTGGGGGAAGGGTGAACATAGTTGGGATTATCATAAATATGTTGTTGTATGTAAATGTTGTGATGCTAACAACTAGGACACTATGTACTCGATAGAATCACCTTGAGGCCCTAGAGTCCCTTTTGCATGGATATTGGGATGAAGTCGGGTGTGAGAAACAATAAGATAATATCCTTATAGTATCCTTCTTACTAAATAAGAGAACAAAAGAACTGCAAATCAACATCGAAGCCAAGATACTAGAGATAACCCAAAATTATAAATATCTAAGATTAGATTTGAATGAGAATATAAAGTGGGATGCATGCAAAAAGAAAACACTACAAGGAGGGTGGAAGGCATTATCCCCACTGCAAAATACATGTAAGATAATAGATTTTGAACACTAGAAAATGGTGTGCCCCTTCTTTCAAATGCACATAACCTCAAAACTCCTTTATGGATGTGAACCTTATGGAGTGAGTACAAAAACACTTGATAAGAAGTTGTCTAAGACTTAAGAACACCACCCCTTATAAGATACTCATAGTTGAAATAAGAATTTACCTAATAGGATTGTAGGCATTGAGAAATTGATTATGTATAGACATAAAATGCAACCATGGACATTGACAAGATTCTAGTTAAAATCAACCAAAATGATCTAAAAAGAAGGAAGAAAACATGGGAGTAACAATGGAGGAAATGGTTTGAAGAGTGGGATATTGAAGAAGAAAGGTGCCCATTGGATTAGAAGGCATTGAAAATCCATGCACAAGTATGTTAGGAAAAGGGGAAATGGAGAAAACATTCAAAACGAAAACAACAATAATACCTAAATAACTTCAATGGACACGAGGGATCAAAGAAAAAATTGTTTGAAGTTTAACATCATATGGTGCGACAAACTAATAATAACACAACTATGACCAACTCACATAGGTTGAGATGAAAACTAGGAAGATGAGAATAACAAAAGCAGCCGTGGAAGGAAAGGTCATGTTGAGTATGTGGAAATGGGGAGGTAGAAAGTGAGAAATCTACACTATGAAACATACTCGCAAATGAAACATACTCGCAAATAAAGGAGAGGTTGAATTTACATATGACACACTCAAAATCAACGTTTCAAAATTCAGAGGCATTGTCAAGGTGAAACTCGGATCATGCTTTCATAACCGGAAATAAAATCCTTTTTCTACAACAGTAACTTACTACCCACCCAGGAATCGAACTTGCAATCACCTGAACCAATAAGCTATGGAAGCGGGCCTGGAATTTGAGGTTCTACAGCCTGTGTTTTCATTTTGAGAACGTTTTTGACGGTTGGATTTAAATGCAAAACGTATAAAATGAAGTTCAGTTTAAATTAGAAACTGTAATTTTGACGTACGTCTGTGTATTTTGATAAACTGTCAAACACTTTGGGAAGACATATTAATATGAAATACATGAAAGCAGCGGATTGAAGAAAAAATTCTCCAGAAGTTTGTAATATCTTCTAATACGAAATATTACTTTGAAAGTTTTCCATAGGCAGGAGATGCCGATAGCGGTGGGTTCTCATTAAAACTTAAAATAATACGAAACATAACTTTAGCCGATAGCGGTGGGTTCTCATAAAACTTAAAATAACAATACAGAGAGTATAAATAGGATCAATTAGATACCGCTTGTTATAGAAGAGGCTCCCATGGCCTAATGGATAAGGCGTCTGACTTCTAATCAGGCGATTGTGGGTTCGAATCCCACTGGGAGTGTTAACGATAAAATAATTGTTTTGCTCTCGGATTTTGTGATGTCTGTTAAGACTTTTTCGTTTTGTGGAATGCTGAGTCAATTTCGCCGTTCTCAGATTTTGTGACGTAGAAAGCTTCAAGGAATCCTTATTTTCATATCGACATTTAATGGAGTTGAAGGTTAATGTTAAATAGGAGGATTATGTGTGTTCGTCTAAACTCTGGGAAAACCTCTCGTCCAGAAAGACACAAACATTGAGACGTTTTGCTTGGCCGGGCTTGGCTTATCTTAGAAGATAGAGATATAGCATTGGTGATAGTTAGTTAGATCCTTGCTTTTAAGCCTATAAGGTCTTGTGTTACTCAATGTACGTTCATTAGCCACACTAAGTAGATAGCAGGAAAGAAAAAAATTACAAGCCAAAGGATCACCAGAAGTATTGATTTGTAAAACAAAAATAATCCTTATGAGTTAATCTAGTATACTTAGCTTGTAAATAACCAAATAGTTAAGAGTCAAAGGTTCTAGTCTCGTCCATGGCAAGTGCATAGAATTTTTCTAGCAAATGTAAAGAACAATTTTTTTTATTTTTTTTAAATCTAGAGAATGAGTAATTGGTTGTAATTACCTAGGCTAGTTGTCACAATAACCTTTAGGTTAGTGCCAACTACCTGCAAGCCAATGTCAAAAACATTACCAAAAACAAGTAGAGTTGAAAGAGGTCTAGTCAAGTCGTATGGGAAAATGAGAAGAAACCACGCCAGTTGAGATTTCCTCGTGAAAAAACATAGTATCGAAGTGCATCTAGAGTGTAGGACAATGTAGAGGATAAGAAAGCCATGTAAAGGATCTTTGATTAGGACAAAAGGTTTACGACAGAGTTTGTCCTTTAGAAGATTCAGGAAGATGTTGTGCTAGGGAGGTTGGAGGGAACCTCATTAGAAACAAAATTAGAATAGTAATTGATCTATAAACCGTTGTGGATATTTCACTAGAACAATTCATCACAACAAATCTGATAAATAAGATTGAAATCTACACTGTGAAGGTTAAATTTCTTTAGATTCTAGAATCTTTAGTTATTGATTTTTTGCTTATGCATAAAATACATCAAATGTGGAAATAGAGAATAGTAAAATACAATCACACACCATGCAAAAAATAACACAAAGATTTGCTCCTGGAAACCCTTACGGGAGAAAACCCAGCTAGAAGTTGAGCTTGCTCTGCTCTCTTTTCTCTGGTATGGAAATAATCCAAATACAAAGGAGAATGCACTCTCTATGGAGTTACTAGAGACCTATAGCCTATTAAGCTGCTACAGAATATTAACCCGCTCTTTTATGCTCTCTAATTTATGACTCCCAATTGTTCTTTTCTACTATGGAACAAAATACAATAACATAAAATGGAACCCCTTCTCCTCTTAGAGACTTGGTATTTAACATAATCTAATAGCCATTTAAGGGTAGGGTTTTGAATTCCTCAACACTCAATTGTGATACGGTTTTGGACCTTGTAGAATCTTCATGAAATTACATACGCGTCTAGACCCATATGCATGAGTAACAAGGGTTGGCGTGGCATCCTCTCGTACCATGGTGGTCAACATAGTAGGTCAACTTGCGAGAGACATAACTTTTGCATATGATCTCTGATTAATGAAATTTTTGCACCATTGGGAAGGTATCAACATGTAGAATAGTGTGGCAGGGTACAAGATATTGCTAGGAAATTTTTGACCCCAAAAAATGTTGTTTGATACCACAAAATGGATCTGGAAGGTTTCAAACCCCAATTTTCCAAACTAGGACATGCTATTAAAGATACCCTACAAGTTGATTCCTCCAATTTTTTCAACTCTGAAAGCATTGAGACAAAAGAAAAATAATATAATGATCCAATCCAGATCATACCTCCCCATTTAGGGAGGATTTTGGTCTCCAAAAGCTTTATTAAATGAGGCGAGGACATTTTTCCTCTATGTAATACCCCAAGGCTGAGCCCAATTGAAATTGTAAATATGTTTTATAGGCTGGTGAGCAAAGTGATTATAAGCTGAGAGGCTTATGTGTTGAATTAGGCCAGAGAGCTTAGATGTTAAAGGCCAGTGAGCCTATTTTTGTATATGTAAACAATCATATCATTAATATAATACATTGTTGCATGTAGACTGACCACGATAAAAGAATATGGGGGAATAAACTCCACTAGGAAGGGAAAGGGGATAAGCTAGAGGGATTATCTCCAAGGGAATATTATAATATTATTCCTAAAGACTATGGTGAGGATAATTATTTTATCCTAAACTCTTATGGGAAGGTGAATGAAGCATAAGTGGAGAGAAACGAGCTCCAGGAGAGCCATGTGTCATCAAGGGTGCATGGAAATATATGTGGAGGAAACTAGTGTGTTTCAGATCCTTCCCCATTCAACAATGCATTGACGCACACAGCCATGGACTCCATCATTCGAACCTCTCCATGCCTCACACACACCTTCAGTAGTGATCCCGTACATTTCCTATTATGCACAACACACCTGTATCTTGCCTGAGCCATGTTGTTCCTTACCTGAATGTTGTTGCGTCCAACACAATTCCTTGTGTGAGCGTGGTTGTTGCCATTACTTGTTCTATACCCGAACTTTGCTGCAGCCATCACCCATACTTGGTTGACTTAACAGTTGGACATAAGAAGTAGGTTGTTAGGCCTGTGTGTTTGAAGAGGCAGGTTGTCAGTCCCATGGATTGAAGAGGTGGGTTGTCACGCCCGTGAGAAACTCTCTCCAGGTGAGAGAATTGTTGGGGAATTGATTTCCTGAGGGAGCCCAACTACACCTACAATGCTCAGAGACTTCCTGTCTGGTATGTTGTTGAAGCCTTGGAAGGGAAGTGTGCTAGCTGAAGGACTGTTGAGAAGAGAAGGGCCACACTTCCTGGGGTGGGACATACATGTGGGGAATTATAGGTTGTAGGTTGTTAGTGTGAGTTGGCACCTGGGATGAAATCCTTCCTGTTGAATGTGTAATCTTCATGTTGTCTCAACCTAGTCAGAAATACCTTTACCCGGGTGGATTTTAGTCCTAGCTCGGGGGTGACTCACTGCTAAGAGTTCTGAGCAGGGTGGTCTAAGGCTTGGAGGATCGTAGAAGGTTTGCAAATAGTTGGTGGTATTCTATAAAAAGATAAGTATCAATTAAATGTTGATTTGCATGAAGTGTATTTATACATGTCTTTATATTTATGAGTATTTCCTATGTATGATGTATGTATAGGATTATTATTATTTCCGCATGAATCTGTGTATCAGCAAAATGTATTTGTCTGCTTAAGTTTTATATATTTGAAGTTCCACAAGATTTTCTATCTGGCATAGCCCAACAGGTCTATTGTAACACCCTGTTTCCCCCAGTTTGTAAAAATAACTGGACTAGCCCAGAACTGTGGCAAACATATAAATGTGAATATGTGATGTGAATGGACCTTGTGGAAAAGGTCGATGAATGTGAATAACATTATGAATTTATATTGCAGGACTGCTGAGAGGGGATGTGCTGAAAAGAGACCACGATGGCTGCAGAAAGGCGGTGGAAGGCACCTGGAAAGGTGGCATTAACTTCCACCGAGAATCAATACCGTATTTGGACTCCACTGGCCCGGAGAACCAAAAGAAGCTCGTTGACCCCAAATTAAATGTCTTGCAGGCTGGTAGGCAGATGGCTCCTCAGGAGTTAATGAGGGATGGGGAGGTGAACCGCCCATCCGTAGAGCCGTCAGGCCTGACCAGCGCGAGGGAAATCGTGCCACACGCAACCTCGTAAGAGGATATGGCGTGGGGGAGAGGTGATTGAGGGGGGGACGACGCGAGGGGAAGAAGAGAACTCTGGAAATAGGTAGAGTGAGTGATAGCAGAGAGGAAGGAGAGTAACCTTCGCTCCTGGTCACTGGAAAACAGAGACGTAGTCTCACAACATCGTGGTCTCAGCTCAGGGGTGGCTAGTGCTAAATCCGCTGGGAGTCGTTGAGCCTACGGTTGGGTGGAAACGAGCACCCCTCTTAGCAGTTGCATAACCCTTGGTGTTATTTCTGATAAGTGTTTTTCCTCTAGCATCTTGATATATATATATATAT
>ML789255.1:425289-481321 GCA_009831015.1 Picea engelmannii
TCCCAGAATAGTGTGGCGTGTGAAGTGGGGCCCCCTCCTGTCCTGTCGACTACCGTGTCGCATTTCCTCCTCTGCCACCTGTACTCCACTTAACCATGCGACGGGGCCTGTTCTCAATGGCTGTTCTCTAGCCCTGTTGGGATTTGTTCCTATTGGACATTTGCTAACCCTGTAGGGATTCATCCCTATTGTTCAGTCTCTAGCCCTGTCAGGGTCCGACGGTTGCAGAGTCGAACGATTCGACACCCCTGTAGCGCCGAGGCCCAAAATACAAAGAGGCACCGTGATTATTTGAACTATGATCATGACCCGCGATCACATGGGAGGAGAGAGAGAGAAAGAGCTAGCTTGCGCTAGGCCTCCGTAGGTAATTCGGGGGCTCTGATTCAGCATAAATCAACGAAAAATTTAATTGAGGTAGTGGGTATGTGACATCTATGGATGGGTATGTTAGATGTTAGAGCATGAAAGTTAGTAAGGTGGAATGACCCAGCCTTGGGTGCATGGGTATGTTACAATTTGGTATCAGAGCTCCAGTTTTCAACACTGAGCCTGGATAGGCTGTGTAAGTGGAAATTGAAGCAAAATTTTCAGAGAGAATTGTTATCGAAAGGGACAAAATTTGAGTTTCAGAGCGTCCATGAGAGCCAAGAGGGAGCTGAGAGAACACCTTAACTGTGTTTGAAAACTCAGGAGGCGTAGCAATTCGAAAAACTACAGTGGTCGTAAGATCTGTTTGGAAGGGGACTGAAGCCTTCACAGGTGTCAGATTTGGGTAAGGAGCGCGGTGGTTAACCTCTCTATTCCTTTGCACTTCTTTTCTTCAAAATTTTTTAAGTCTTTGATAGAAAGGAGGAAAAAACCTCGAAGCTCTAAAGTCTTGGAGTGAATCTACACCGAAGATCGTTTGGGAGAAGGCGGGTTGTTGGATCCCCAAGTGGTTCGGTAGTTTGGCACTACGAGGAAATTTATTTGTGGTTGCGCGGAGAGAAAAGTTCTACGAAGTCTTGAAGTCTGTAACCAATCTGGATCATTCATGTTTGGGGACACGTGTCCTAAGATTAGCAAGTGTTCAGAATTTCGAAATTCGACAGTTCAGGGATGGGGTGGTGATCAACAACGAAAATTTTTGAAGCCAGAAGCCCCGAAGCGTTGGAGTCCCAAAATTCCATAGAAGCACAGTTCAAAAGTTCGACATTTAGGAGATTTGTAATGTTATGTTGTGAAGTCTCTCGAAACCCAAAGTCTCAAAGCTTCAGAGAGTAACAGTTCAGGAGTCTGCCAGTTTGGCGTTCAGGTGATTTAAAGTGTTCTAGTGTGAAATCCTCTGAAGCCCAAAGTTTTGAAGTCTCAGAGTGACGTAGTCCCGAAGCTCTGGGGAGAACATGTTCGAAAGTTTGGCATTCACGAGTTATAAAGTATGTTGGTGTGGACTCTTCCGAAGCCTGAACCACCGAAGTACTGGAGTGTCGGAGTGTTGTGATGTGTTGATGTCTCGTAAGGTGATATGGACCTATCCAAAAGTTCAGAAGTTCGATGTTCAAGAGTTTTTAAGATATCTGATGTGAAATCCTACGGAGCTTGGAGCCCGAAGTTCCAAAGTCATGGAGCGATGTGGCCTGCTGACGTCACCTAGGGTGACATGGACCCACTTGATTCTTTCCATGTGTCATCTTGTTTCATGTTTTTCACAGACCAATGGTACCAATTGGAGCTTGAAACATGTCACCCATAGATTGGACCATGTGTCCTCTCCATATTTACGCCACATATCACCCTGGTGCGTAGTTTCTGATGTGACTCCAAAATTTTGAAGATTTGACACCCAGGGATATGGGAGTATGTTGTTGCAAGAACTTGTGAAGTCCGAAGCTCCGAAACACCGGAGTAGTGATGATCCTAAGAGCCTCTCCGAGAATTCTCCAGTTCAACGTTCGTATGGAAGGTTGTGTGGTATAGGAGGAACCTTCGAAGCCTGAAGTTCCGAAGCATCGGAGCCCAAATCTTCGAAGAAGGGTTTTTTCATAATTTTTCCATTTCGGAATTCAGAGAAAATGTAGTGTGATGCAGGTAAAACACCCGAAGCCCGAAGTTTCGGAGCCCTAAAGTCCCGAAGCTCCGGATAAACACATATTAGCTAAGTGCTTGGTCATAACCCTTGGTCATAACCCTTGGTCATATGAGACTTCAGACAGATTAAAGAGGGGCTAATGCCCGAATTGATGTTTTCAAAGACATAAATGGGCTAGTGGAAGGAGTCTGTGGGGTTCCGATTTGTACAGACACGCACTTAAATATGTAAAGAAGGTATGTGTACTTTATGAGAGTATCCAACACAGGTCCAAGAGCCAATTCGTCTATGAAGAAGAAGAACATTTGTACAAAGATTACCTCCCAGGAAGGACAATTTTTAAATATACATAACTTTATGCTCAAAACTTAGAATTGAGCATGGAAGCAGTCGTTGGAAATATCTTGTAAAGTAGTATAGAACTACTCACTCAAAAATTTGACCTGGGAAGGAAATTTGTAGGAAAATCAAAATCAAGAATTCTGATGTATTATGGAACCATAATTGAGCATAATTTCCTGAATTTGTTAAAGAAATCAACATAACAAAGTTATGTTGGCTGGACATTTTAAAGAGTTAACAACTGCTAGATCATATCAAGATTCACATAGAGTGCAAAATCATGGAAGATACACAAGGGACTTACATCCATAAAGATGAGGTCAAAGGGATGGATGTCCATATGGGTAATGAAGGTACAAACTCAAATGGACCTATAGAAGGAAAGGATGAAAGATTGAATTTCGTAGAGACCGTTAAAAATTTGCATAAGGATGTCCAAAGTCAAAAAGATAATAATGAAAGGCTTATGAAATCCAAGGAGAAGTAGGAGGACTTCAACATGAAGTTACTGAAGAGCTTGGATAGATTTGAAAATAAATTGGATAAGGAAAATGGCTCAAGCAAATCAAGAAGTCACAAGTCTCCTAATGAGAAAGGAAGAACAAGAAGTGTTAGCAGAAATCACCATCGCTCCCCAAGGCATTCCTCTAGGAGAGAACACAGTAGATCAATTCCATCCCCTGTTATGAAGCATAAGAAGAGGTCTGGGGTGGATGAGCTACAATGAGAAATTAACAAGATCAAGCCTCCTATGTTTGAAGGTGAGCACAAGAAGGATGAAGATGAAGAGACATGGATGCTAGGCATGATGAAGTATTTTCAATTACATGATGATTCTTCACATGTAGAAGGAAGAATTGTTATCTATCAACTCAAGGTAAAGGAATCCATGTGGTGGGACCAACTTGTGCATCTACAAAATATTAAAGAGAAAAACGTTACTTAGAAGGAATTCAAGAATTATTTTCAAAAGAAATGCTTGACTAAGAGATATTATGAAAATAAAATGAATGAGTTGTTTGAACTCAAGCTTGGGAGTATGACCATTGATGAATATGAAAAAAGTTTTTTATAACTGTTAAAGTATGTCTTCTTCATCAAGGATGAGACAGTTAAAATTCATAGGTATTTGAGTGGGATGCCACCATTCATCAGTGAAAATATACAATATGATGATCCCAAAAATTTGGAGGAGACCATAAGGTGAGATAAATGTCTATATAATCAGCATAAAGGAAAGCCAAATTTCCAAAAATATTGGGAAGATAAGAAGAAGTACAATATGGAACAAACGAAGAAGGGGAATAAGCCACCATTCTTCGGAAACAACCCTCAAGGACAACCAACTTCTAGAGAGCCCAAAACGATTGAGACATGAGAGAAAAGGCCAAGGAAACCATCTATTCAATGTTGGGGTTGTAAGGGAGATCATAAGTATAGATATTGTTCTCACAGAAGTAAAAAACTAAGTTATTTTCACCATGAAAAAAAATCTGAAACAATGGAGGACATGGGTAGGAAGGTACCCAGGATCTATCCAGCCCTAGACAACAAGCAAGCTAAATTTCAGTCACACATTATTGAAGTGGAAGGTACGATCAACAACCAAACCATTGTAATTTTAATTGATTCAGGAGCTAGTCATAGTTATATAGATCCTAAGATGGTGGGGAGATTTCATTTTCCAAGAAGAAAGCATGGAAAATATTGGTTGTTGCAGCTGGCTACCGAAGCCAAAAGAAAAATTAGTGAGATGGTTAAGTCATGCCTAGTGGACATGAATGGACTAAGCACTAGGGTAGATTTGAACATCTTTCCTTTAGGTTCCTATGACTGTATAATTAGTATGGATTGGTTGGACCAACACCATGCTATCCTACACTATTATAATAAAGAATTTACTTGTTGGGATGAAGAAGGGAACCTAAGGAAATTTCAGGGAATTGCCAGGGTAGTAACTGTCAAAGAAATCTTACCATTGTAGCTGAAGAAATGTTACAGAAAATGATGTCAAATATTTGCAGCTCATATGGAAGAAACAACTAAGGATAAGGTGTCAAATATTGAATATTATGTAGTCATGAAAGAGTTTGAGGATGTATTTAAAGAAAAACCAGGATTACCCCCTAAAAGAGATATTGACTTCTTTATAAATCTGATGCCTGGAGTAGCTCCAGTATCCAAGATCCCTTACAGGATGAGTACACCATAATTAAAGGAGTTGCATATGCAACTTGAAGAACTTATAAAGAAGGGGTATATACGCCCAAGTGTGTCACCTTGGGGTGCTCCAATTTTATTTTTGAAGAAGAAGGATGGAACATTGAGACTTTGTATTGAATTTAGGAAGTTGAACAAAGTAACTGTAAAGAATAAGTATCCCTTTCCAAGGATCAATGACCTTGCAAAAATATTCTCCAAGATTGATCTCAGGTCAGGTTATTATCAGGTACGAATTAAATATGAATACATCAACAAGACTTCTTTCAGAACAAGGAATGCTCATTATGAGTTCACAGTGGTGCCATTTGGGTTATCTAATGCACCAACTGTCTTCATGTGTTTAATGAATGGTATTTTTAGAGAATACTTAGATACGTTTTTCATTGTATTTTTGGATGAAATTATTATATATTCCAAGTTGGAAGAAGAGAATGAGAAACACTTGAAGATGGTATTACAAGTATTAAGGGAGAATTAGTTGTATGCCAAATTGAGCAAGTGCTCATTTTATTAGAACCAATTTCATTGTTTGGGGCATATCATATCACAGGAAGGGATATCAGTGGACCCTGAAAATATTGAGGCCATTAAAGAGTGGTCAACATCTAAGAATGTGACAGAAGTAAGATAATTCATTGGCCTTGCATGCTACTACATAATATTTATTGCAGGATTCTCAAAGATTGCACACCCGATCACTTCCTTGCAAAAGAAGGGAGTGAAGTTCCATTGGACACTGGAGTGTGAGAAGAGTTTCCAACACTTGAAGAAATTATTAACCAGTGCTCCAATTTTAAGGATTGAATATCCAAATGAAGACCTCATTGCATGCACAAACGCATGTAAATAAGGACTTGGTGGAGTCCTCATTCAAAATGGGTATGTTGTATGTTATGAATCAAGGAAGTTGAAGGAGCATGAAAGGCATTATGCCACTCATGATTTGGAGATGGAAGCCATAGTGCATGCCTTGAATAAGTGGAGGCACTACCTCGTGGGGAAAAGGTTCAAGATGAGTACATACCATAATGGTATGAAATATTTATTTGAACAACCAAATCTAAATGCCAAGCATAGCAGGTGGTTGAAATTTCTCAGTGAATATTATTTTGATATAAATCATATCAAAGGGAAAGAGAACAAGGTGGTTGATGCACTCAATAGAAGAGTGCATGAGTTGCACGATATAGCCATTAGCATGTACCAATAATATTTGAAAGACAAAATCTTAGAGGCTGCAAAATCAGATTTTCAATACATGGAACTAATGGAAAAATTACAACAAGATAATTTGTAGCAGAAAATTGAGGACTACATGTTGGGAAATGAGGAAATTCTCATGTACAAAAGAAAAATTTATGTACCAAATTCCCAAGAATTGAAAAATCTGAGATTGAGGGAAATGCATAACGTACCTTATGTTGGATACCCGGGGTATCAAAAAACTATTGCAGCAGTCAAGAGTCAATATTATTAGCTAGGAATGAAGAAAGAAGTTGCAGAGTACATTGCCAAATGTTTGGACTGTCAAAAGGTCAAGGCTAAGAATAGACACCCAGCTGGGTTGTTGTAGCCATTACCCATCCCTGAGTGGAAATGGGAAGTGGTAACAATGAATTTCATGACCAAGCTTCCAAGAACAAGCAAGAAATATGATTCTATCACGGTAGCAGTAGATAAGCTTACTAAAGCTTCCCATTTGATTCTAGTGAAGCTCACTCACAAGGAAACTAACGTTGTTGATATTTGTATGAGGTAAATTGCTCGATTGCATGGTATACCCAAGAAAATTGTGTCTGACAGAGATCCAAATTTTACATACAATTTCTAGAAAGGATTATTTAAAGTATTTGGAACAAATCTGAATTTTAGCACAAGTTATCATCCAAAATCCGATGGGAAAATAGAGAGGGTGAACCAAGTGATTGAGGATATGTTGAGGATGTATGTGATGGAAAAACTATAAAAATGGGAAGTCTACCTACACTTGGTAGAGTTTTCTTATAAAAATGGGTACCAAGCATCTCTAAAGATGAGCCCATTTGAGACACTTTATTGAAGAATGTGCAACACACTAGTTAGTTGGGACAACCGAACAAATAGAGCAGTGGCTGGGACATATTTACTTAGAGAAATGGTAGAGTAGATGCCAAAAATAAAGTAGAATTTAAAGGCTTCTCAAGACAGGAAGAAAATCTATACTGATAAGGGAAGAATTCATAGGTAATTTAAAGTGGGTGATCATGTATTATTGAAAGTGAATGGAAATAGAAGTTCCCCGAAGTTGGGAAATTGTTGCAAGTTGGCATCTCGTTATTGCAGGCCATTTGAAATCCTAGAAAGGATTAGGCATGTATCTTGTATGCTTGCATTATCTGCATCAATCTCTATCCATAATGTATTCCATGTATCATTGCTCAAAAAGCATATACCTGATGCAAATCATGTTATTAATTGGAATGTGATTCAGGTGGAGCAAGAAGGCATTTTTTAGGTGCATCTGGTGTGCATACTAGATCAGAAGATCAAGCAGCTCTAGAATCGAGCCATAGAGATAGTAAAGGTCCAATGGACCTGGTATGGTTCTTAGGATGCAACTTGGGAGAACGAGGATGCTATGCAAGCAGAATACCCACATCTTTTTGATAGTTTTTGAAACTTTTGGTTGTATATGTGTATATATAATGCACCGAGGAAAGTGCATAAATAAGGGGAGGAGAATGTAATACCCCAAGGGCCAAGCCCAGTTAAAATTGTAAATATGTCTTATAGGTTGGTGAGCCAAGTGATTATAAGATAGGAGGCTTATGTGTTGAATTAGGCCAAAGATCCTAGATGCTAAAGGCCAATGAGCCTATTTTTGTATATGTAAACACTCATATCCTTAATATAATACATTGTTGCATGTAGACTGACCACAATAAAATAGTATGGGAGACTAAACTCCACTAGGAAGAGAAAGGGAGGGCTAAGGGCTTAGGAAATGGGATATGATAGAGGGATTATACTCCAAGGGAATATTATAATATTATTCCTAAATTCTATGGTGAGGATAATTATTTTATCCGAAGTTCTTATGGGAAGGTAAATGAATCACAAGTGGAGAGAAAATTTCTCTAGGAGAGCCATGTGTCATCAAGGGAGCATGCAAATATATGTGGGGGAAATTAGTCTGTTTAGGATCCTTCCCCATTCACCAATGCATTGACGCATGCAGTCATGGACTCCATCAGTCAAACATGTCCATGCCTCACACACACCTTCATCAGTGATCCCTTATAGTTCCTATTATGCATAACGCACTTGTACCTTGCCTGAGCGCTGTTGTTCCTTACCTGAATTTTGGTGCTACCAACATAGTTCCTTTCCTGAGCATGGTTGTTTCCATTACCTGTTCCATACCCAAACTTTTTTTCATCCATCACCCATACTTGGTTGACTTAAGAGCTAGACAGAAGAAGCAGGTTGTTAGGCTGGTGTGTTTGAAGAGACATGTTGTCAAGCCCGTGGATCAAAGAGGTGGGTTGTCAGGCCCGTTAGAAACTCTCTCTAGGTGAGAGAATTATTGGGGAAATGATTTCCTGAGGGAGCCCAACTGCACCTACAGTGCTCAGAGACTTCTTGTTCGACCTGTTGTTGAATCCCTGGAAAGGAAGTGTGGCCGCTAAAGGACTGTTGAGAAAAGAAGGGGTACACTTCTTGGGGTGGGATAGGCATGTGTGGAATGCGAGGTTGTAGGTTGTTAATGTGAGTTGGAACTTGGGACGAAATCCTTCCCTTTGACTGTGTAATATTCATGGTGTCTCATCCTAGTTAGGAATCCCTTTACCCGGGTGGAGTTTAGTCCCATCTCAAGGGTGACCCACTGCTATGATAGATGGCTTATACTCCAAGGGAATATTATAATATTATTCCTAAATACTATGGTGAGGATAATTATTTTATCCTAAGTTCTTATGGGAAGGTAAATGAATCACAAGTGGAGAGAAACTTTCTCTAGGAGAGCCATGTGTCATCAAGGGAGCATGCAAATATATGTGGGGGAAATTAGTCTATTTGGGATCCTTCCCCATTCACCAATTCATTGATGCATGCATCCATGGACTCCATTAGTCGAACCTGTCCATGCCTCACACACACCTTCATCAGTGATCCCTTACAGTTCCTATTATGCATAGCGCACCTGTACCTTGCCTGAGCTGTGTTGTTCCTTACCTAAATGTTGGTGCTACCAACACAGTTCCTTTATTGAGCATGGTTGTTTCCATTACCTGTTCCATACCTGAACTTTTTTTCATCCATCACCCATACTTGGTTGACTTAAGATCTAGACAGAAGAAGCAGGTTGTTAGGCTGGTGTGTTTGAAGAGACATGTTGTCAAGCCCGTGGATCAAAGAGGTGGGTTGTCAGGCCCGTTAGAAACTCTCTCCAGGTGAGAGAATTATTGGGGAAGCGATTTACTAAGGGAGCCCAACTACACCTACAGTGCTCAGAGACTTCTTGTTTGACCTGTTGTTGAAGCCCTGGAAAGGAAGTGTGGCAACCGAAGGATTGTTGAGCAGAGAAGGGGTACACTTCTTGGGGTGGGATAGGCATGTGCAGAATGCGAGGTTGTAGGTTGTTAATGTGAGTTGGAACCTGGGACGAAATCCTTCCCATTGACTGTGTAATATTCATGGTGTCTCAACCTAGTTAGGAATCCCTTTACCTGGGTGGAGTTTAGTCCCATCTCAGGGGTGACCCACTGCTACGATAGAGGGCTTATACTCCAAGGGAATATTATAATATTATTCCTAAACACTATGGTGAGGATAATTATTTTATCCTAAGTTCTTATGGGAAGGTAAATGAATCACAAGTGGAGAGAAACTTTCTCTAGGAGAGCCATGTGTCATCAAGGGAGCATGCAAATATATGTGGGGAAAATTAGTATGTTTGGGATCCTTCCCCATTCACCAATGCATTGACGCATGCATCCATGGACTCCATCAGTCGAACCTATCCATGCCTCACTCACACCTTCATCAGTGATCCCTTATAGTTCCTATTATTCATACCGCACTTGTACCTTGCCTGAGCTGTGTTGTTCCTTACCTGAATGTTGGTGCTACCAACACAGTTCCTTTCCTGAGAATGGTTGTTTCCATTACTTGTTCCATACCCAAATTTGTTTTCATCCATCACCCATACTTGGTTGACTTAATATCTAGATAGAAGAAGCAGGTTGTTAGGCCGGTGTGTTTGAAGAGATATGTTGTCAAGCTTGTGGATCAAAGAGGTGGGTTGTCAGGCCCGTTAGAAACTCTCTCCAGGTGAGAGAATTATTGGGGAAGTAATTTCCTGAGGGAGCACAACTGCACCTACAATGCTCAAAGACTTCTTGTTCGGTCTGTTGCTGAAGCCCTGGAAAAGAAGTGTGGAAAATGGAGGACTGTTGAGAAGAGAAGGGGTACACTTCTTGGGGTGGGATAGGCATGTGCAGAATGCGAGGTTGTAGGTTGTTAATGTGAGTTGACACCTGGGATGAAATCCTTCCCGTTGACTGTGTAATATTCATGGTGTCTCAGCCTAGTTAGGAATCCCTTTACCCGGGTGGAGTTTAGTCCCATCTCAGGGGTGACCCATTGCTACGATAGAGGGCTTATACTCCAAGGGAATATTATAATATTATTCCTAAATACTATGGTGGGGATAATTATTTTATCCTAAGTTCTTATGGGAAGGTAAATGAATCACAAGTGGAGAGAAACTTGCTCTAGGAGAGCCATGTGTCATCAAGGGAGCATGCAAATATATGTGGGGGAAATTAGTCTGTTTGGGATCCTTCCCAATTCACCAACGCATTGACGCATGCATCCATGGACTCCATCAATCGAACATGCACATGCCTCACACACACCTTCATCAGTCATCCCTTACAGTTCGTATTATGCATAATGCACCTATACCTTTCTGATCCATATTGTACCTTACCTAAATTTTGGTGCTGCCAACACAGTTCCTTTCCTGAGCATGGTTGTTTCCATTACTTGTTCCATACCCGAAGTTTTTTGCATCCATCACCCATACTTGGTTGACTTAAGAGCTAGATAGAAGAAGTAGGTTGTTAGGTCGGTGTGTTTGAAGAGACATGTTGTCAAGCCCATGGATCAAAGAGGTGGGTTGTCAGGCCCGTTAGAAACTCTCTCCAGGTGAGAGAATTATTGGGGAAGTAATTTCCTGAGGGAGCGCAACTGCACCTACAATGCTCAAAGACTTTTTGTTCAGCCTGTTGATAAAGCAAGGAAGTGTGGCAGTTGAAGGACTATTGAGCAGAGAAGGGGTACACTTCTTGGGGTGGGATAGGCATGTGAATAATGCGAGGTTGTAGGTTGTTAATGTGATTTGGCACTTGGGACAAAATCCTTCCCGTTGACTGTGTAATATTCGTGGTGTCTCAACCTAGTTAGGAATCCCTTTACCTGGGTGGAGTTTAGTCCCATATCAAGGGTGACCCACTGCTAAGAGTTGTAAGCAACGTGGTCTAAGGATGGCAGGATCGTGGAAGGTATGCACACAATTGGTGGTCTTCTATAAAAAGATAAGTATCAATTAAGTGCTCATTTGCATGTTGTGTATTTATACATGTCTTTATAATTATGAGTATTTCATGTGTATGTTGTATGTATGGGATTATTGTTATTTCTGAATGAATATGTGTATTATCACAATGTATTTGTATTCTTAAGTTTTATATATTTGAATTTATGCAAGATTTTTTTTGTGGCATATCCCAACAGTTCTATGTCTGGGTATGTTACATCTCAAAGCATGAAAGTTAGTAAGGTGACATGACCCGACCTTGGGTGGATGGGTATGTTACACTCTACCTTCTCCCTGTCATACCACTTTTCTTTTCTTGGAACTTTTCCTTTCAACCCAACCTACGAAAGGTCATACTTCCCCTATCTTGTAGTTTTGGACCACTTTTGCAAAATTATGTCCTCTGCCAATTTTTCCTGAGCATCTGGTGCTAAATCCTCTATGGAAGGTAGGACCTTCTCCTACTTCTAATCCAACATGGAGGGCTCATAGAGTTTGATATTCTCCACATTTTCTACTAAGTAAATGAGCATGCATGGGGGTTGATTGAGTTTGTAGGAATTATCGCCCACCTTTTCCAATACCTCAAAAGGACCATGTCGCAGAGCCTTGATATTCTTACTAGGACCTTGTAGTCTTTCCTATTCAACTGTAACCATACTCTGTCTCCCACTCTAAATGTTCTTTCTATTCTATGCTAGTCATGTTTAGCCTTGTACTTTTCCGGTGACTTCTTTAGTGTCTCCTAGAGTTGCAAATGGATCTAATTGATCTTCTCAACAATTTGTTTTTCTTTTAATGCATCTCCTATGAGATCGTCCCTCACTCCTCCTTATTGTCCATATACAACATCTAAGGGTGAAGGTGGAAAATTTCGAAATCAAGTTTCAAAATATTACTTACTAGTAGAAGTGTGGACTACTCTATTATAAGAGTGTTGTATATAGATCGGATTTTCATCCCAGGTGTTTGTATGCTTCTGACTATAACCCGTCAAAAACTGCACCAAAGTCTCGTTGACTACTTTTTTTTTTCCATCTATCTGTGGATGGAAATGGTGTAGATATCTTGAGCCTAATGTCCATATTCTCCCAGAATGTAGTCTAGAAGACACTAAGAAATCTAGTGTCCCTATCTAAGATGATGCTCCTTGGTATCCCAAAGTGTACCCAGACATGTTCAAAGAACAAGTTTGATACTTCTTGTCCCTTGATGGCATTTTTACAAGGAATGAGAATGAACATTTTGCTGAACCTATCAACTACCACAAATAAATAGTCATGTCCCTCCCTTGTGGTTGGTAAACCACCCACAAAATCCATGGGAATGCTTTCTCAAGGCCTAGTGGGTACCAACAATGGATGGTATAGACCTTTCTTCCTATTACTGGGCTTGTTGGTACAACAAAGTATATATCCTCTAATATACCATGCTACACCTTCTGTAACATCCCCAGTTTTGATCCCCGCGAATTACAATGTAATTGTATAAGTGTGAATTAGGCTAGTGAGTCAATGTGTTGGGGCAGAGAGCTCGTATTGATTTAATGTGGTCAGGGGATGAATTGTATATTATGTGCAGTGAATAATTAATAGAAGTAATAATTGTTGGCTTTGATACAAAATATATGAAGAATGATGGGGGGCTATGATTCCACAAAAGAGAGGGGTCCAAGGGGGAATTATTCATGGGTATTAATTAAACCCACATTCTTGAAATTATTATCATTGTGTATAACCTTATATTTGATGGTGAATGTTCCCAAAGTCAATCATTTAAACTCATGTAAGAGGGTGAGTGTAAGGAGTTACATCCCATAGTTATTGGAGATCATGGGATGAAGTACAATCAACTTGGGGAAGAGTGTAATTCAATTCAAGCAAGCAATAAAGGGAAAAAGAGGGGAATTTTGTATGGAGAAGGGGGACAATCTTTTTAGAGGAAATTTTTGGGCAGCAATAGGGGAGCCGAGTGTTGGGAAGAGCACCAACCATGTTTTTATTTAAGGAAGCCATTTATGGGCTGTGCTTTATGCTATATATGAGGCATGGGTGCCTATCAAACAATTTGTAAGAATGTAATGTGTTTTTCTATTGAGGAAATTATTCGAGAGTTTTTTGAAAGTGGCTGTGAGAAATTCTTGGGTAGTTGAGAGTTATTGAAGGTCCCCAGTTGAAATTTCATGGCCAACCGAGTGCAATAGGGGCCCTAATAAATGAAAGGTACAACCCCAAGGATTTTGATAAGTGAAGGGGGTACATTCCTTGGGTAGTGAAAGTTGTGGGGAAAAGAAAAAGAGATGGACGATTGGAATTGTTATAGGAGTATAACTCAATTTTGGGGTTGGTGTGTGTGAAGAGTCGACAACTATACGACCAGATATCCCTGTGGACTCATAGCCTCAGCTCGGGGGTGGCCTGTTGTGGAGAAAAAATTAACATCAACACCTATTGTTGGGAGTTTCAACCTTCGTATGCAACCAGTTGGATAATTATTAACAGATAAGTGTTTGTGTTATGTTCTTATGTTATTCCATTGTGTAAATGATATATGAATGTTTTGTTATGTTTTGATGTGTTTTCATGCATTCATGGATATTATAAATGTTGTAGATGCATGGATGAATCGACATTATGTTTTCTATAGTTTTTATGGGCATGATTCCCCTTGGTTTTCTGTTATATGTATGGGGCATTTTTAATTCAATTTTAGTGGGCTAAGTCATTTTTCGCAGTGACAAGACTCAAAATGGGGGTTGGGTACGTTACATATTCTTGCATTCTGGGATAGTACACATACCTCTGTAAGTTGGCAACTATCCTCCCAACACCAAAATGTCCTGCAACCTTGGAGGTGTGAGCCTCTTTGATTAGGTGCAATCGTTCACCTTTGGGAACCATTATAGAAATGGTATTTATCTTTTCTATCACCTTATTCTATATCAATTTGGCCCTTATTCTATGTATGCCTATCTATATGCATCATGGGTAAAATGATCCATTTGCATCAAATTTCCAAAATTTGTAATATTGGATTTGGGTGGCCATGAGAGCATGTGTGCCAACTTGTTTGTGCTACCCTTATTATACTTTATGAAAAAATTAAAATATTGTAAGAACCCCATCCATTTGTAGTGTTTGGTTTGATATAAATTACTATATGCCTACAAATAATGGAACAACTAGTGTCCTGTGTGGGTGATGGTGTCCTTACCCATCAAATAGTGCTTCCACTTTTTGACAGCTTGTACCGAGGCATAGAGATCATTGTTGTAGGTATGGTAGTTGAATACCTCCTAGTGAAATACTTCAGAATAATAGCATACATGTGGTCCTCCCTGCATCTAGAATACTCCATGGAATACCCACTTGCATCTGTCTCCACTTCAAAGGGTGTCTGCAAGTTTGGTAGTGCGAGCGTTAGTGCTTGAATGGTGTTTATTTTTATCTCATTTAAATCCTTCTATTGTTTCTTCCCCCACTGGAAACTCTTACCACTTTTTTCTATGGCGTGAAGTGGTGAATCCACTGCTATAAATGAAGCTATTAAATTTGATAAGTATTATGCTTCACCTCCACTAATCACATACCCCAAATACACAAAAGATTGTTGAGAAAACTCACATTTATTGAGATTGGCCAGTAACTGGTTCTTCTTCAAGGTCTCTAGCACCTGCATAAGATGTGATATTTTTTCCTCCCACCTAGCACTATAAACTAGTATATCATCCAAATAGACAATAACAAATGAACCTAGATAAGGGTGTAAAACAACATTCATTAGTATCATAAATGTAGTTGGTGCATTGAATAAACCGAATGACATAACCAACCAATCATACAAACCTTTCCTTGACTTGAAAGTAGTATTCCATTTATTTTCTTCTTTGACTCATACATGGTGATATCATGATTTCAAATCGATCTTAGTGAAGTACTTGGCATGTTGCAACAGGTCCAACAGATCATCAATCCTAGGTAGAGTGTACCAATTCTTCAATGTAATCTTGTTCAATTTCATGTAATTGATACACATTATCCAATTCCCATCCTTCTTGGAAATAATTATAATGGGTGAACCACAAGGTGAATCTACTTGGTCGAATCAAACCCTGCTCCAACAACTGATGCAACTACTTCTTTACTCTATTTTCTTCTAGAATGGACTGTCTATAAAACCCAATATTTAGCAAGGGGGAGTCTAGAAATAATTGGATTTCATACTCCACTTCCCTCCTAGAACACTCCCTTGTATTCCTTTAGAAAATCCTCCAATTCACATTTATTCTCCTTAGTACACCCTTCCAGGGATGTATTTACTTTTAACGACTCTTCACCAGATTTATTTTCCCTTAGGAAAAGTAAAACATATTTCTTTCTATAAATGATTTCTTTCTTATCTTTATTGACACTTACTAGTGAAAAATTTTATTTTCCTTTGTGCTTGTTGATGATGAAGGATTTCCTATCCTTGATGAGGCGGTACACGATAGGTCAACTCGCGGGAGGCATAACATTTGCATACGATCTCTGATTTGCATGATTTTTTCATCATTGGAAATTTCTTAATGATGTATATAATATAGTCATGGGGTCCAAACTACTATTGGTAAAGTTTGACCCCAAAAATGCTATTTTATGCCTCAAAATAGCTCTAGAAGGTTTCAAACCCCAATTTTCCAAATTGGGACCTGCCATTAAAATGACCCTGCAAGTTCATTCCTCCATTTTTTTGTACTCTGAAAGCATAGAGATAGATGAAAAATAATATAATTATCCAATCTGAATTATTAATGATGGAAGGGTGACATGAGTACACTAGAAGTGCAAATGCACTAGTCGATAATGTTGAACTTGAATACTCTGTTAATGATGTTAGGTATACCTTTTCCACCATTTATTTTATAAATTTTCATTTTTATAGGATGAAGGATGTCCTATGTAACTCCTACAATCTCATGGATCTTTCTATCTAGTAGAAACTAAATTATTCACTAGATATTAACCTAGATAGAAGATCTATCACTCTCCATGCAATTATCTTTGAAATGATCTTGTATATGTAGTTGCATAGTGATATAGGTTGGAATTCCTCAAATGTAGTAGGATTATCTAATTTGGGAATTAAGGATATAAAGGTAACATTAAAGGATACCAATATCCTCCTAGAAAGTCTATAATCCTCAAAAACCCACAAAATATTATCCTTAATGATATTAGGAAACCCTAAGAAAAATTCAATGGGCTAGGCATCAGATCCAAGGCTCTTATCTCTTTGGAAACTATGTAGAGCCTCCTAGAGTTCATCCTTTCATACCTTATCCATAATATCCATGTTATCTTGTCCATTTACAAACTAGGGAAAAAATGAGGCCATATAAATATTCTTTGCAATATTTGTTCACCTTTCTTCCCTGAAAATGCCTCTAAAGTGACAAAATCCAACCTTATCCCTATCCTCAAAAACTAGTTTCCTATGAACCATTTGGATAGTTTATTTTCCAAATGGTATTTTCATTTCACCTATAATATTCATATTGACGGAAAATTTGGAATTTTCCTCCCCTTTTGTGAGCCACATTTCTTGGATATTCATCCTCCAAGTAGCCTCCTTATCATCTAATAGTTTTATTTGTTTATTTTCCAATGAGATGCTTCAACTTTGATAAGCTCATCAAAAAACCCATCCTAGTCTTAATTCTATAATGCTTGCAATGTTTTCTCAACTTCTAACAAATCCTGAGAATCCTTGAATTTTTTATCATGGGACAACAAACTAGAGTTCTACGTTAATTTCTTAAGATCATTTTCAAATTGAATGGTTGCATATTCAAGACAAGGCATCAAAGGGATCCACTGCTTAGTAACCAACTTGAGCTAATCCTCTTCCTTCAACCAAGAGTGATTGAATTTGAAAGGACATGGGGGTTTCCTCCTAGAGCCAAACACTTCAAACAACATCAAAAAGTACTTAGAATCACTACTTGTTCCAAATGATTGCCCAATTTTATCATGCTCATTTGAAAAGGACTAAAAAATGAGAAATCTATCCAATATTTTAGCAATTCCATCCTTCCCAAGTCTCTTGTTCCTCCATGTGGGATTCAATTTAACATGGGTAATATCATAGAAACCAATGTCCTCCAATTTCCTTATGAAATAGTCCGATAGAACATCCACCCAGGGAAAATTTTGAAGATGCATACTTATCTTAAAGTGCATAAAACTTAACAAATCTTACTAATTCTTAAAATTCCAACCATAAATTTTTTGGTGATATTTTTGTAAAAATATTAAAATTTCTAAGGGCTTTATATAGTTTCTAGAATATTTTGGAAATTTTTAGAGTAAAGTACTTTTGTTCTATAGATTTTTGGTGAATAAAATGGAAATTAGAAACTCTTTTTTGGAAAAACAAAACATGGAAAATTATCGCATGGGTGAAATTTGGCCCCTAGAATTTTCCCTACATCCACTTATGCAAAATAACCCCAAATTTCAGCCATGCCTATAGATAATTTCAAGTCACCAACTATAACAGTTCTTACTTGCTTAAGGAGACTCATGCTCTTGTTTTTCCCAAAAAGGATGCCCACCTGCATATGGTCCATATAAGTTTAGGACAATGACCTCCTTTCCAAGATCCTAGGAGTACAAAACTATGCTCAAACCTGAATCAAAATACAAGAGATTAGAACAAGAAAAGGATATCACCCTCCAGCCAATAATCACCCCCCCTCCTCCACCCCCAAACCTCCCTCTAACATCAATTAAAGAAAAATCCTAGTCTTGAAGCCTTTTACCCAATTCATAAGATTTTTTCGCGATTAGCCATTATTTCTTGTAGAAGAAGAATATATGGATGGTAAACCTCCAGTAATTTTCTTAGAACTAGTTTTTTCGAGGGACTACCCTACCCTCAATCATTCAAAGAAAGGAAATTCAATGTATAACTACTGTTGGGGCATTTTCTCTAAGGACCCCTATTAAATTCTATTGTTTATATGACAAAACTTCGCAAGCCACTTGCTCTTTTTCCAACAAATTATTAGGCTTTCTCCCTTTTCCACTACCCTTACACCCATGACTATAATTCAAAACTATCCCCCCTTGATCTTCCCCACATTATCCCTAGGAATTTATTTATTTTATCTTAGAAAATATATGGGCTAACCTGATACATGCCTACCCACCTCATTTAAAATCCTTTTTCCATTTAAATGAGAGAGGGACTTGAGTGGTTCTTGTGAACTAGCTCAAACATTCCCCCACCATCCCATATAACTATATCCTAATAAAAATAGACATATCTAAAGAACTCAAGGGCATTAATTTTTAGAAACCCTACCATTTCCACCCATAATTTAAGGACCGGATCAAGAATGATTCTTCAATGTATCCATATCTATAGATATTAATAGAAAACTTATGACGACAAATTTAGATATGTATCTACATGAATCTTCCTTTGAATAGTGTGATGGAGAGACAAATTCATGAAATTCCCCTTAAGCATTTGAAAGAGAACATGATTCTTGTGACCCAAAATATCCACCATTCACTAAAACATCCCTTCGAATGATGAGTTTCATTGGCACTTCTTTCCCTCTCTTAATTTGTTTTGTGTCTTTTTTCTAGTCCCCAAACATGGAGACATGTGAGAAAAATCAGATTGATGACCATTTGAGTCTATAGAACATCCTTCCACCCCATGAATCTCATTCTTGATTTTCCTAGAGAAAGGAAAATCAAAATCAACCAAAACATGACCATAGTAGTGACATCAAAAGAATCTAAATGAGATCCCCATGTAATCCAAAGGAAAAGTAATAACCATATAACTTCACTAGAGAATCATGTCATTTTCTATGCCCTCTCACAAATACAGTCCTACCAGAATTTAAGCAACCCTCATAAACACAAAATCCATGAAAATAAGGTCATCCTCATAAAACTATCCTAGTGCATTCCCATTTTTTTGAAAAATATTAACAAACAAAACATATAATGGGAGCCTAGGGTTTTTTACCCATACTAAACTCCGTAGTGATATATAACCTTTTAATCTTGGATTAAAAGCATGAAATCCCCATTTTTAATAACAAAAACACTCTTTCCATCATCTAGTGCTTCGGTACCATCTTTTCAACATTAGTTATAGATTGAAATGAAAAATGAAACCCACACCCTTGCAAGAATTAATAAAGGAGGTGAATTCCCTAAAAATGGTTCCCACACAATCACTACCTAATACTTTATGAAGTTAACATCTAAATACACCCTAAACACCCTACCCACTAGAGTTTACATCACCAAGGGAACCACCTCATGCATATTGATGTCTACTCCCAACACCAACTTAACCGACTCCCCACACTTCTTTATAAAATTCTTCTACCATCCTAGAGAATGTTTTCCTCTCAAGTATACCTTATGGATAATCAAACCCCCCAACAAATATCCTCCTCCCTATATAGCTTATCCCCTAAATTTTCCTAGGTAGGAATCTCCACCTACTAGACCAAGTTGACCTGAGAAGGAACCTCTCCACTCAGATGAGAATGGAACTGACATTATCCAATCAAATCACACCTACTAACAAAAATAGGATGAAAAGCCACATATAACACATATACTAAAATATCCTTCTTACTTTCCACATATTTACCATTGAATACCACCAAGCCTTATTATAAATAGGAAATGACATCATATCATGTAGTGATGACAAAAAATAGGCAAGGATCTAAACCCTAAACCACCCACCATTATGCTAGAATAACAAGGCATTGAACTTAGATGATTTCCAACCTCACTTATAGTTGCACAGATCCTGCTTTGAGAGAAATCCAAAGGATAATAATGGATTAAATTTAATTGATTGCTTGAGACAAAATCATTCGAGATTAGTGTTTTACATGCATTTTTCAAGCCTCTACTACTGCTATATGATAGAGAGGTTTGACCCACCTACATAGAGGATGGGTAGTAAAGGATTTTCCTATCCATTGTATATTTCTCCATTATATATAAGATAAGATCCACTTTTTCACTTATGCCCAAAGTTCCATCAACTAAAGTTTTCAACCCCATGGCCATCATAACATTTTTACCCAAGGGAACCACCTCTCAAAGCCACGACAACATGGGTGATGACAAGATAAAAAATCCCTCAATTTGATTCTTTGAGTAATCCACCTTTTACAACTCCATTATTTAGAGAAACCCTAAACCCTAGCTCCATCACTGAAGCCTTTGTAACCTTCATGTGTCTCATTAATGTTATTTTTTTTCTGAATATATATTTTTTGTCTGAATATCCCCATGACATTGTCATTTTTCCCAAAATGTGGAAGGAGAACTTAAAGCATGTGTTCTTGATGTTGGTGCTAGAAAAATAGGACTGTGGAGAAATAAAATAAAAAAAATGTGGAAATAAAACAAAGAATATACACAATACAATATAGACACATATATGCATGGTTCACCCAATGTGGGCTACGTCCACCAGATAAATTACCAGATCCTTCCTTTTTATTATCCAAAAAATGAAAGGATACAACCTACAACACAACAATTGTAACTTAATCTTATTTCTCTCAGAATACAATATTCACGATAATACACAATTGCAATACAATTCCCTCATAAAAGAGGGTTACCTTCTAGGGAAAAAAATCCTAAAATAACTTCTACCATCAGATCTACAACCTTATAATGAATGGTCCAGATTGACTTTGAAATTACAACATATTACAAGGAAAATTTTCCCAAAGTGTTTCTTCGGGGGCGCTGCCCCCGAATCCCCCACCAGGGGGGCTACAAAAATTGTCGTCTCCCCTTCCTAGACCCCCTTGGTGACATTTGTGGGGGGGAAAGACCCTCCACACCTTCCCATTAGGGAATGGGGTCCAAGCACGACTAAAACAAACCTCTGAATCAGGAATATAATTAGGCTCCACAACCAACAAGCTCTGACTTGGAGACTAACTACAACAACTCCACTGTTGTTGTACCTATTGGACTATACTCTACCTTGGACCTAAAATATTTCTCATCTTCACCTTCATGCTTGAAGAAACTCAGTTTCTCCCTAGTTACTCCCTTTGTTAACATGTCTACAGGATTCTGGCTAGTATGTATCTTTTCCAACTTCAAATGTCCATCTTCCAAGAAGGATCGAATTAAATGGTACTTCATTTGTATATGCTTAGTATTCGAATGGAAGGATGAGTTATTTGAAAGATGAATGACACTCCATAGTGAGGATGATAAAAATTTCCCCCAGCTGGAGGAGCTCTAAGATGGGGGTTTCCCATAGCATGAAAATGACCCCCTCTAGGTGGAATTCTAGAGGATAGAGGTGGACTTGTCCTGAAAAATGCATTTGTTAGAATCGACATGGAGGTAGAAGGGGGGAAATGATGGAATTGATTAATCCCTCGAGGAGCATTGAGACTAGGATTAGACTTCAAAGAAAATGAGGTTGGCATCCAACCATAGGAGCCATTTGGGGAATATGACCTCTACCAAATGAGACAAGAATATGCGGAGGGGCCATTCCCTAGTGTCCAAAACTAGGATTTGCATTAGTCACTAGAATGGAGGATGAAATTTGCGATGTCATATTTGGCATACCAAAAGAGAAAGTGTTAGAGACCAAAGGTATGGAATGAGAATTGTATCCAGGTGTACCAAAAAGAGACCCGAAAGGGTTCATTACTATGGGTTGAGTAGCAACCACAGGATGGATAGGATTAAGGACGAGAACCTCCGACACAACAACCGTAGTGGATGAAGGAGTTGAAGGAGTTCCGTTAACAACATAATGTATAGGAGTGGATGGACTCCCTGTGTCATTTGGACTCGTTTCAGTACTCATACTTGTATAATCACAAGTATGGCAGGTGGAGGTATGTGTATTGTTGGGACCGAGATATGATCAATTTATGACAGTTATTAGACACTTTTTGTTGAATGTACATATGTGTTTTTCATGTTTTGAAGGAGATTTTTGAAGAATTTTATGCTAAAACGGTATGATCTACACTAGGTACATCTGATTTGTGTTTAATGATAATATTAAGTATAATTCATCATGTTTTTATGCTTCCAAGAATTTGATTCATGTTTTTTGTTGTTACAGGGAAAAAACGCATCACGTTTCTGCTTCTGACACTCAGTCCGATACTCCTTCCAGCACTTGATGCGGTACCCGATTCGGCACTGCGTCCAGCACCACGTCCTGCACAAAAACGATGGGCGAATTGGCAGTTATGGTATTGGCGGCCAGTGGTGGGTGAATCGGGAACATGGGTTTTTTTCGTGCTTATCCTGTCCAGCTACTGAACTCTTGACAACTCAGTTTAGGTTGTTGAGTAGGGTGATTATTGGCTCGCTCTATTTCGGCAGCCAGGGCACCATTAATGTAATTTGTCATTTTTAGAAGTGGTTCAACCCTCCTATGGTCGACCACTTGGTTTGTAAATCTTATAAATACCACTCTAGTGGTCATACAATAGCTAAGGAGCAGTAGACAAAGTAGAGGATAGAGATAAAACCATTTTCCTCTGTTTTTGCATTTTTCAATTGCCATAATTGTATAAGACTGCGTTTTTCAAGTTTTAATGGTGAAATCATTTTGCTAAGCTCATGGTGTGCATTTGAGAATTGACCATGACTTGCTGGGGGCCCCACCAATAGCCTAGTAACTGTTCTATGTGTTATTTATGCATTGCATAGCTTAGATGTCTTTTTTGTTTCCTGTACATTAACTATTCCTTTATTTCTTTGTTATCTAATTTGTTGTTGTAGTTTAACTGTTTTAATTATCTTTTGCAGGTTAGTATGAAGGATTTTTGTTAATATGCATTGATTTTATAGTTAGGAACGAGTTTGCAAAATCATACACTAACCCCGTGTGAAATTAGATGTTAGATTGAATTTTATTTATGCTTTTAAAATCAAATTTAAAATAGAAGTTAAAACATAGTAGAACAAAGTTTTATTTCATGCTTTCTTTAACCAAGGCTTCGGTGGATGGATAGGGTTAGTTTCAGTTTTTATTGCCTATTTAATTGTCATTTAGATTTTGCTAACTAGTTGTTAATTAGTTTATTCATTAGTTTACTTGCCATATGCTAGAACCATGTTTTAATTTCTTTTTTTAAGCATTTTCTTTCTTTCACTTTGAATTGTTAAGATAGATATATCATAGTTTGACTTTATGCAATTTCTTTCCTAGAATTAGATTGCAATTCCAATTCTTAGTTAATGATTGCATTTACTTATGAATTTTGCTTACATAGCAAATAAGTACAATTAAAATCTCGTTATATTGTTGATGGTTAATACATGAGTAATAATTCCTTGAATATGTAGGGTAATTGACGATTGTTTCCGTAATGGCTAAGTTCTCATTGAATTGTTTAATCCATACCTTTCACTTTGCTATTGAGATCAATATTGAGATTATACCACTTGAATTATCTTTTGTTGTCAAGTGCCATCGAGATATTATAAGACACCGAAGACATCCACACAACCACCAACACTATATTTGAGTTTTCATAGGTTAAAATATAGTTTCTTTCTTTTGTAGATAGTTTTATTGTTGTTGTAGGGTAGATAGTCTTTTGCTTTGATAAGTTAAAGAGAAGTTTTCTTATCATAGATTAAAGGTTAGTTGTTAGTCCTTCTTTCTTTCAATTAAAGAGATTTCCTTTTATGAATTAGAAATAGTTTTGAAGTTTTAATTAAGAATATAGTCCACTTGCCTCTTAGGCTAGATAGTTGTTCAATGAGAAGTCTTAATCAGATTACTTGCAGTAGAAGTTATCTTAGAGTCGTTAGTTGTTTATTTGCTTTAATAGGTTAGCTAGTTGTTTTGCTTACTTGTTTACTTGCTTTAATAGGTTAGCTAGTTGTTTTTCTTACTTGTTTACTTGCTTTAATAGAATAGTTGTTGGATTGTTTATTTACTTGCTTTCATAGGGTAGTTTCTCATTGAATTTAGGTTGGCAAGTTAAAGTAGTTTTCTTTGGTTATTTGTTTATTGCTATGCTTAATAGTTGCTTTTTCTTATTGTTATGAACTAGTTTGATTTACATCGGGTTTTTACTTGCTTTCTTAGAACTATCCATCGATCCTTGGCCCAAAAGTACTTAGGTTACATAGTTTCAAGTTGCTTAGTAGGGTTTTCTCATTAGATAGATTTGCTTGAATAGATTAACCCTTAGATAACCACTTTCTTAGTTAGACTGTACTACTACCAACCCTTCTACCTTGGCATATATTTTGCTACAACTCTAAGTTTACTTACCCCGGGTTGACAATTTAATTGAGGGTTTTTAGTGTGTTTTTAGTGTATATATAACACCCATCATTTTTGGCTCCGTTGCTGAGGAGTTGTCTCAAGGTAAGAAATAGTTAGGAAATAGATCATTCCTAGACCTTAGCATTAGATTACTGATGGGGGAACTTTAAGACGAGAGGTAAGAACCTACGGATCTGCTATTGTAGTCTCCCCCAAACCTAATGGTAGTTTTTCTTTTTCATTTTGTTTACTTTCATTAAAAGACCTAGAAACAAAATGGTAGATTTTTCTTTTGCTTTTTCCTTCTTTCATGAATAGACCTAGAGATCCAAAAGGTAGATACATTAAATCTAAATCAGACCTTTCAACCAAGGTTCCTTTCGACCTTTTTGGGGGAAGGAACGTTCCACTCATAAGCTCCATAGACTGACACCAAAAAATAGGAGTTAGCTCAACTCAAAGAGCTAAAGTAGTCTCTAAAGAGACTAACACAGGGAGCACTATAGAACAAAACTCGAAGCATCAGTAATAGTGGGACATGAGGCAAGACCACTTGAGTCCTCTATAGAATCAAACAACAAAACCTTTGCTTCTTTACCACCACTAGGAGAATGAATTCGAAGATGACCATTAGTTTGGAAGAACTCTCTCAAATCCTAGTAACAACCAGGATTTCTTCTTTTCAAGAAGAACATATTTTGGCAGCAGCCAAAAGTGTATCTACCTCTCCAGAAATATTAGAATAATCAAGGTCCTATGAGATACAAAATGATCTTCCTTGACAAACTGTGAAGGAAGCTGAAAACTTATGGACTACCTCTGGTGGAGAACAATCACTAAGACATGAGATTGAGGAGTTCTCAACATCCATCTCAACAGATCCTTTATGTACTTCAGAAATCAATCATCCAAAAGAAGAGGATCTTCATAGCATGATGAAGGAGAGCATAGAAATTACTGTTGATAAACATCAAGATTACAATGAAATTTGGTTTCAAGAGGTCATCAGGCCACAATACTATTCTCTTCTTCAACACCTTCTGATGCCAAAACAAGTAGGTTGGTTGGTTCTTCATATCCAGGTAATCACTGCGGTAACTTTTCCATATATGGATATGAGTATGTTTCTTATCTTGCTCCACACATGGTTACATTGGAAGAGTTCTTACACTTGAATACATATTTTCCCTTTGTTTTTAGGTAGGGTAGGATAGTAACTAAAAGCTGCATGCTGTTAGTTTAGCTTAAAATCTAATGCAACCTCATTTTACATTTTCTTTTAATAAACGAACTATGAGATATATGTTCCTATGAATTGATCTCATTGATCTCCTTAGTTTATTATATTTTAGAGTGTGGTTTTTGCAAACAGTTTCAGAGATCTCTGTAGGTCTTGATATCACCAAGGGTAGACAATTCCAAGGAAATATAAAAGAAGGATTTTCTTCAAAAACATTATTACACTTGGACCTTGTTGTCTGCTAAGCATCAAATGAATAATGAATTGCTGTAGTTAGCCATGTTTTTGCAAAGATTTTCATCTTCTTGTTCTTAAGGCATTTTAAAATTAAGTTACTCTTGAAAATCTTCACCACTATATAAGGAAGTGATACCGTAACCATCAAGCTTAGAGGTCTCTCGTACAGTTTTCCCAAGAAACCTGAGTAAGTAATTAAAGTATCTTTATTAAAGAGTAACAAGGAGGTCTAATTAGCGGTTAGTCATGGAAACATCAAAATAACTACAAAAGAAGAAAGTGAGTTGAGCCTAGAGATACTTTTTTGTTCTTTCTCAATGGTACCATCCACTACACACTAAATATCTTGATTATATCATATCTTTAGATAGGCCACGTCCGCTTCAGTACCCCCTTACATCGGGACAATCACTAAGTAATATAATGGAAAGCAATCCTCTAACATAAATACCACCCCAATTGAAAAAAAAAAAGAAAAAGTTGTTTTCAGAGTTGTACCCCCATCTTCTTGCATAAAGCAATCTTATACTAAAATCTTAAAAGATGGAGGGCCAGTCTCTAAGGGTGTAAGAGGCTAACCCATTGGGATATTGAATAGGTCTGTTGGTAGTGGGTACCGACCTGTGGTATGAATAGGTAAACCCGTCAGAGTACTGAATAGGCTTGTTGGCAGCAGGGCATTCTACCTAGCGAGGATGGTAATTTGAAAAAAATAAATAATAAATTTAAACTTATCCTGATGTACGACATTACTTGCACACAAAGATGACATGAAGTATGTATGGTTAAGATAAGGTTAATGAACTCCATAAACTTTCCATTGGGAACTAACTCTAAGACTAGCTTGAAAATCTCTTGCCTACCTCTTCTTATCTATATATAAGATCTCTTATCCTATAGGTGGGGCCATCCTTTAACCGTCTCATCAGACCAATCTGTGAAATTTATATCTACACTTAACAAGCTGTAAATCTTCAGATATTGGGAGAACTGACTAGTTTCCTATATTTTTTATTGTGAGGTGTCACAATACTTAGGTGTGGGATAGGGGTTCATGAGTTGACAAATGATAACATTGCCTAGAAGAAGTAAATCTTTGTAAAAATTTATGTGTATTTTTTTCATGATATAGGCTATTACATCAATAGTCATTTTATTTTCGAAATGATAATTCCATGTGTGTTATAAACTGTTGTACATATCCTTAATAGACCACTTAATTGGTTTATTGTCGTTACAGACTATTCATTACAGAGTTATGATTACATGCCTTATAAAATGCGAGATAGAGGACTGGATTGTGTGAGCATGATGGAAAAAACAAATAATAATGGAACACTCTTATATTTCCTCTGCTCGTATTCACTATATTCATGGTCTCTGAGGAATCAATTTCCTTAGCCACAAATCTCCCAAGAGTTGGAGACCGCTGGTTTAAACACCACCAGTTGCCAAGAGCAAGCTATAACGGGGTTTTCAAACCCGAATTTCAGAACATCTCTGGAGATAAGGGATACTCCAAAAAGTGGATAAAATATGAGATAATATAACCCCCCTCTCAAAATAGTAAAGACCTATTGATAATTCATGGCACGAGGACGTGCCATATCTTTGGTCTGGGGGGATTTTCCTGAGCTAAAAGAATGCTAAGCACCGCCCATTTGTATAGCAAAACCCATGAGAAGAGGAAGTAGGATTTCTGTCAAAATTCATGTCGTGTCTTGGGATATTATATAAGCAGTTGTTTATATTGGTATGATAAATTATATATTGTTTACATCATTGTGTGTGTTATAAGCTTACTGTGCATTTTTATGTTTATGCTATAGAAGACTTTGTATACTTAATTGGTTCTTTGTGACAATGACAAATCAATAACACATTGTTAAAATCACTACAGATCTGTGTTACACACCTATGAACATAGGAACAAGGTTAAGTGGCTCTGTATTAGGCTAGGTATTTAGATCAGTATGGTTTTGATTTGGAGTTTTCTGGATGATAATCTAGGTCTAGGGAGCTAGGCCAGGGTTTCCAAAATATGAGTTGCAAAGATAGAATGGGGCAAGGTAGGTATAATCAATAGCATTTAGGATTTGTCATTGTGTATAGGGTAGATGTGGCGATTTAAACATGGGACTGATATAATGAATCCATTCATAAGAAGAAGTTGTAACATAACATGACAGTTTCATCCAAAAAAATGCAAATAACTTTGAAACAATCATAGGAAAGCATGGAGGTGGCAAGAAATTGTAGAAAAAGAGAAACAAGTTTTGGAGGCCTTCCTCGATGAGTTATTTAATGAAAAAGTTATGAATAGAAATATGAATATGTCCTATACACTATGGAGTCACTAATCCAAGAAAAAATCTACATATAACCCCTTCACAATTTATTTAAAAACAAACTGTCGAAAAGCGCAACAACTGCGACAAAAGCGCAACAGAAAATTAGGGGTCAAAGATGGGGCTATAACTTTTTTACCATAACACATTTTACAAACATATGAGAGGTTTTTGTAGATAAGGTTTTTCTTAAGATAAAAATCTCTCCGTTTTGTGAAATTCATTCCCATGTTCTTGGAATATGTGTCAAAACAAAATGACTAAAAAAGGAAATTTAATTGGAGAATTTGATTTTCTAAGATGGGCCTCCAAGAAAGTTGAATATCTCCCACTATATGCTATCTGTGTAAATAATGAATGATGTTATTATTATTTGGTATGTCCTTAGAAAAATCCTCCTTTGTTTTTCCAAAATTCATCTTTATTTGGTCCAAAACTTGTTTCGAAAGTAATGACTAAAATAGGAAATTAAATTGGAAAATTTTATTTTCTAAAATAGGTCTTGAAGAAAGTTGAATATCTTCCAATATATGATACCTATGTAAAAACAGAAAGCGTTTATTGCGATTTGGTATGTCATTAGAAATAACCTCCTTTGGTTTTCCAAAATTCATCTTAATGTGGTAAAAAAAATCGTTTTAAAATGATGACCAAAAACAGAGTCAAAAGCCCAGCGTGGTCTTGTAGAACACTTTTTGTGACTTTTCCTGATCTATTTTATGATGTAGTAGTTCTTGGCATGTGTCTCTAAAGCTTTATGTCCATGTTGGCCTTTTTCAGGAGCATTTCTAGGTGTTCATTGACTCTTCCAAGACAATACTCTCTGTCCTATTCAAATCTTTCTGCAATGGTGCCTTCAATGTCCTGTTGACATAGTAAAGGTAGATACTCTGTTTTTTAAGCTTTCCATTTTTGATTGTTAGCCCACTTTCAGTTCAATAAACAATTGAATTTTCCCTTCTAAGTTTTAAAGAGCTTGGATAAGATGTCCTCTCAAGTGAGGAAGAATGTAACCAACCCCCACAACATCCTCTTTCACCATGGCCTTATCAAACTCCTTGTTTTAGCTGAATTGGAAAAAATAGGGGCAAACTTGGATTGCATTCATTTATTAATTTGTAAACCCTCACCTGACAATCAAGACTAGCAAAAAGACATCAGATCTAAGGACTATTTCTCCATCCAAATTCCACTCTCTAAGGACTCCAGACCCTCCTGCACAAGCCATTTCTTTACCGGAACAAAAATCCAAGAAGCTTGTTGAAATCCAATTGCAGCCTCAGAGCACAACTGAAGCAACACAAGAGGCATAAGGAAAAGTATTCACAACAAGAAGGAGAAGCTTCCAAAGCTGATCCTCCTAAGAAAGCTTAGCCATGAGGGGTAATTTCGTTTTGTTTGTAGTGGGACCTACAAAATCTTAAGTGTGGGGGTAATGTTGGGCCCGAGATATGATCAATTTATGACAATTATTAGACACTTTTTGCCGAATGTACATATGTTTTTTTCATGTTTTGAAGGAGCTTTTTGAATAATTTTATGCTAAAACGGTATGATCTACACTAGGTACATATGATTCGTGTTTAATGATAATATCAAGTATAAGTCATCATTTTTTTATGCTTCCAAGGATTTGATTCACGTTTTTTGGTGTTACAGGGAAAAAAAATCACGTTTATGCTTTCGACACTTAGTCCGGTACTCTTTCCAACACTCGATCCGGTACCCAATATGACAATGCGTCCATCACCGCGTCCTGCACAAAAATGATGGGCGAATTGGCAGTTATGGTATTGGCGGCCAATGGTGGGTTAATCAGGAATGTGGGTTTTGTTCATGCTTATCCCCTCCAGCTACTGAACTCTTGAAAACTTAGTTTAGGTATTTGAGCAGGGTGATTATTGGCTCGCTCTATTTCGACAGTTAGGGCACCATTAATGTAATTTGTCATTTTTAGAAGTGGTTCAACCTTCCTGTGGTCGACCACTTGGTCTGTAAATCTTATAAATACCACCGTGGTGGTCATACAATAGCTAAGGATTAGTAGACAAAGTAGAGGATGGAGATAAAAACATTTTCCTCTGTTTTTTCATTTTTCAATTGCCAGAATTGTATAAGACTGCATTTTTCAAGTTTTAATGGTGAAATCGTTTTCCTGAGCTCGTGGTGTGAATTTGAGAAGTGACCACGATTTGTTGGGGGGGGGGCACCAACAGTCCGGTAACTGTTCTATGTGTTATTTATGCATTTCATAGTTTAGCTGTGTTTTTTATTTCCTGTACATGAATTGTTCCTTTATTTCTTTGTTATATAATTTGTTGTTGTAGTTTAACTATTTTAATTATCTTTTGAAGGTTAGCATGAAGGATTTTTGTTAATATGCATTGATTTTATAGTTAGGAACGAGTTTTCAAACTCATACACTAACCCCATGTGCTATTAGATGTTAGATTGAATTTTATTTATGCTTTTAAAATCAAATTTAAAATAGAAGTTAAAACAAAGTAGAACAAAGTTTTATTTCATGCTTTCTTTAACCAATGATTCGGTGGATGGATAGAGTTAGTTTCAGTTTTTATTGCCTCTTTAATTTAGATTGTTCTAACTAGTTGTTAATTAGTTTATTCATTAGTTTACTTGCCATATGCTAGAACCATGTTTTAATTTATGTTTTTAAGCATTTTATTTCTTGCACTTTGAATTGTTAAGATAGATATAACATAGTTTGACTTTATGAAGTTTCTTTCCTAGAATTAGATTGCAATTCCAATTCTTAGTTAATGATTGCATTTACTTATGAATTTTGCTTACATATCATAGAAGTACAATTAAAATCTCGTTATATTGTTGATGGTTAATACATGAATAATAATTCCATGAATATGTAGGGTAATTGATGGTTGTTTCCATAATGGCTAAGTTCTCATTGGATTATTTAATCCATACCTTTCACTTTTCTATTTAGATCAATATTGAGCTTATACCGCTTGAATTATATTTTGTGGTCAAGTGCCATCGAGATATTATAAGACGTTGAAGACATCCACACAACCACCAACACTATATTTGAGTTTTCATAGGTTAAAATATAGTTTCTTTCTTTCGTAGATCAGAAGATATAGTTTCTTGCTTTCGTAGATAGTTTTGTTGTTGTTGTAGGGTAGATAGTCTTTTGATTTCATAGGTTAAAGAGTAGTTTTCTTATCATAGATGAAAGGTTAGTTGTTATTCCTTCTTGTTTTCAATTAAATAGTTTTCCTTTTATGAATTAGAAATAGTTTTGAAGTTTGAATTAAGAATATAGTCCACTTGCCTCTTAGGCTAGATAGTTGTTCAATGAGAAGTCTTAATCAGATTCTAGATAGTTGTTCAATGAGAAGTCTTATTTAGATTACTTGCACTAGAAGTTATCTTAGAGTAGTTAGTTGTTTATTTGCTTTAATAGGTTAGCTAGTTGTTTTGCTTACTTGTTTACTTGCTTTAATAGGTCAGTTGGTTGTTTTGCTTACTTGTTTACTTGCTTTAATAGAATAGTTGTTGGCTTGTTTATTTACTTGCTTTCATAGGGTAGTTTCTCATTGAATTTAGGTTGGCAAGTTAAAGTAGTTTTCTTTGGTTATTTGCTTATTGTTATGCTTAATAGTTTCTTTTCCTTATTGTTATGAACTAGTTTGCTTTACATAGGTTTTTTACTTGCTTTCTTAGAACCATCCATCGATCCTTGGCCCAAAAGTACTTAGGTTACATAGTTTCAAGTTGCTTAGTAGGGTTTTATCATTAGATAGCTTTGCTTGAATAGATTAACCCTTAGATAGCCACTTTCCTAGTTAGACTATACTACTACCAACCCTTCTACCTTGGCATATATTTTTCTACAACTCTAAGTTTATTTACCCCAGGTTGACAATTTAATTGAGTGTTTTTAGTGCATATATAACACCCATCATGTACCATGTTTAGTAAATTTATGCCTTTTAGAAGGAAAAGACTCAAGATGCGGTGGTAACTTTAACAAATGACGAGACTTGCGAGGAAGCTGTTCTAGATCCACGATGACTTAAGACTTGATATATAAAACCAAATCCTAGGTCCAACTAACAATCAAAGAGCACACCAAAATAGAGAAAAAGGCCAAATGCACACAAACATGATATAGTAGCTGAAAATGGCCTCCCTCACTAGAGTATGTATGCCTCGCTCAAGAGAGGCCTGATACTCCCTTAAAAATATTGAAGGTATCAAAATCAATTATAAGGGACCTCATGGGATTAACAACGCAGTTGGTAAGATCCCCCCAGAGAGGTAATCCTCCATAAAGGTTGTGTGTTGTCTGACCCTTATCTGACTCAGGGTACCTGCAAAATAACCCTTGGAAGTAACCTATGTGGCTACCTATGTGAAGAAACTAGAGCCACCATGATATAACCAATGCGCAGGCCAACATTTGTAAGTCAGGTGCACCATATGGGTGGGGTAACAAAGCCCGAAATCTTGAAAGCACCACCTCTCATAGAGGTAAAGGTACTAGAAAGACCCCCAAATATGAATAGATCCCTAGAAATATATATGATGCTAAGAAGGTATTAGAGGATTATCTCTACAAGAAACTTTGCATGACCTTGTGCTTAACTCCAGTGTGAGCGGAGAATCCAGATGTCACTAATTACACAATGGATTTCACCACTCCTTGGTCAGACACATATGTTTAGTTTAATATCCTTGGAGAATTTTATTCACAAAATCCTATTCCAAGGCCCTATATCATATGCTTGTTTGTGTACTCTGAAAAATAAAATTGTTTCTAATCAATTTTAGTTAATCAATGTTAGTTTTAATGGATTTGTTTACTCAAGAGACTTGGTCATGAAACTGATGATATTATGACTCAGCATATCAAAAAAATGAATAAAACATAATGCTAAGTCCTAATCCTAAATTCTCAAAAGATGGTAAGCTTTTCAAATGAAACTTTCAATGCAATTTCTACAATTTCAATAAAACACAATCCTTCAACATATGTCAAGATCAATACTAAATAACCAAAAGAGAAAAATTCATAATGCAAAACGAGCCATTTTTTATTTTATTTTTGATATAAAGAAATGAAAATGCAAGGACTGAATAGGAGCTTGATATATAGACCCTACTGCAAGAAAAAAGAGACAAGCCAAGCAGGATACCAAGAAGCAAACACTCAGACCAAGATGCAAGGACAACCAAGGATAACAAATGATAAGAAAGAATGCTGCCTAAAAATTGAACAACAAGAAGGTTTTANNAAAAAAAAAAAAAGGTCAATGTCCCTAGTATGGTCTCCAATTTTGTTACGAGGAAAATCTCTCTATGGCATGGGGTAAACCAAAATAGACAGAATGATTGCAGAAATCAACTCTAATATCAAGTATGATATATAAATGAAAATGATAATAAGACAAGATCAAGATTCTACCTGGTATGGACGTTCGATGAAAACCACCATTGAGCACATGATTCAAAGCTTTATACCTACAACTTGTCCTCAACAACCAAGATACACAAGCATGTGGTGATAATATATAATGTTAGCATATAAAATAACATAATACATTAAAATACATGAAAAATACGCCCATGGAATAATAATTCAAATATTTTCAAGATATAAATTGCATGAGAGAAGAGTATTTCTATTAAAATAACCAAAAAAATTATACAAGTGACAAACTTTTGTGTCGGCATGTCTCAGAACCGAGAAACTAAGTCCCTTCCATCTGGTCCTCCACCAATTCAATCCTTCACCAAAGGAAAACTCATATAAAGGAGACAATGAGGTTCTCCATCAAAGAGGGAAGAGCTTTGGGGCTGGAAAATGTATTCATAATTTAAAGGATAAAGGGATGTAGGCTCAATGTGAAGTGAAAATTTCTCCAGAGTATCTTTGTGCTCAAAAGTTGAATTATCTCCTCTTCCACAGCTTGGACATGGCTAAATTTATGACCTTCAAATGGAACTGAAGAGCCAAGTCAGAACATTTCCAGTATGTGGAAGGTCAAGGATTATGGATCTCGCGACATGACATGGAAACCCGACACAATTTTTAATTTTGAGCACCAAACCCAATGTACACGGGTTGTGGTGGTGTAACTTGCATATAAGCATACTATCTAACTGGCAGGGCAAGTATATGTGGAAAAATATGATTTTTTGGCTTTGGGAAGTACAAAAGGGGACTTCAAGTATGCATGGGGAAATGGAAAGGCCATCCAAGCATGTTGCATGGGGTGAGGAAAAAATTTCTATGACAATGTAACATCCCTAGTTTTAATCCACACAAATTATAATGTAATTATATAAATATGATTTAGGTTGGTGAGATGATATGTTTGGGTTGAAGATCCCATATTGATTAATATGGTCGGGGGACGAACTATGTATTTTTTACATTGAAATAATTAATAAAAGATAATGATTATTGACTTTGATACTAGAGGGATGAAAAGGATGGGGGGATATGATTCCACAAGAGAGGGGGATATAGGGGATTCAAGGGGGGAAACTCGTTTCATTTCCCCAAGTTAATGTGTCATTATCATCTAATCTTCCCTTTGACTTATTAGACACTCAATCATTCAATGCAAGTAAGAGGTTGAGTGAGGGAGTCAAGTCACCTAGTTATGACAACATGAGGGAAGTGTGAGATTCAAACAATCAGTATTGGGAAGAGTGAGATTCATGTAAGCATGGGAGAAGAAGTAGAATGGGAAAAAATGTATTTTTTACATGTTTTATTGGACAACAAGAGGGGAGTTGGGTACTAGAAAGAGAACTAGCCATACTAGCCATGGAAAGACAACTTATTGGACTAATTTTGATACTTAAAATGAGGTCTATTTCCTATAATATGTTTGTGGAGCTGTGAGTTAAAGATGAGAATTAGGTTGTAATCCTATACGTGCATTTCTTGTTGAGGAAATGGATGAAGGGAATTGAGAAGGATGTTGTGAGAACTCCTGGAGTAAATAAGAGTTCCAGGAGTCTGCAACTATGATATTCCTAGTCAACTAAGTGAAATGGAGCCCTAGAGGTAAGTGGGAAGTTCTGGGGGACTATTTGCAGTGAAGGGGGATCCAATTCCTTGGGTTGTATAGGTTAAGGGGAAGAGAGCTAGTGGATTGGAGCTATTGTTGGAGTAGAACTTGGGTTTTGGGTTGCTGAATGTGGAGAGTGGACAACCAAGAGGAATAGACCTCCTTGTGGACTCATAACCTCAACTCAGGGGCATCATGCTTTTGTAAAAATGACTATGGATGGTAGGAACATCCCTTGCAAGCAACTAGTTGGTTCAATAATTAAAATTCAAGTCTTCTACTATATTTTATATGTTTATTTTCGTTGTGTAAATGATTTCATTTGAATGCTATGTTTTTACTTGATTAACGACATTCATGTTTTTATAAAATATTGTTAATTGAATGTTAAAAATTCATGTTCTTGTTTCCCTTTGTTAATTATAATTACATAGGGAATATAAATCCATTTTTAGTAGGATAAGGTATTTTATAGTTGGTAATAGAGAAAATTATGTGTTTTTCTTGTAATGGCTATGTGGAAAATTGGTATCAGAGCTTCTAGTTCAACGCCAAACTTGTATAAGCCAAAGACCAATGAAAATTTATAGGGATTAATTCAACTACATTAGCGCTAAAAGATGTGGTTGCATCTGTATTGTCAAAATAAATGAGATGGAAGAACATGGAAGGATCGACCAATGATTCTTTAATGGCGAGAGGTCAATCATTTGACAAAGATAAAGGAAAATTATCCGATAGAAATTCTAAGTTGAAGGGTAGATATAAATCCCTAGTTCATTCGATGAGAAGATGCCGAAAATGTGGTAAAGTTGGGCATTACAAAAGGAATTTCAATTTGAAATAAATGGAAGCCAGCACAGGATCCGAAGAGAAGCAATCGATTAAGAGAAATACTACTCCAAATAAAGGAGGCGATGTGTATCTTCCATCGACCAATACACAGTTGGATCAAGATGTTTTGTTTATCGACTCAGGAGCATCCTATCACATAAAACCTCATAAAGAATGTTTCTGCAAATATGAGAGATACGAAGGAGGATATATTTTCTTCGGGGATGAATCGACAACCAAAATTGTTGGATGGAGAAAAGTCCAACTGATACTGTAGGATGGGAAGAGTAAAACCCTTCTAGGTGTGCTACATATTTTGGGTTTGACAAGAAACATGATATCTATCAGAAAGATGAGTGATGCATGAGTGCATACTCTATTTCAGAAGGATTCATGAAAAGTGGTTAGAGGCGTGATGGTATTAATGAAGGGAGTTCATATTGGAACCCTATATAAGTTGTTAGGGAATTTCGACTCCACTGGGTGCAACAACATTTTTGTTCATGAAGTCGACTAGACTTCAAATTTACTTGACTCATCGCAGACTGATTTAATTCAAACCAACTTGATAAGTATTCGTCAAGTTGACCTGACCAGGTTATGTTACAAGAGGATTGGACACATTGGAGAAAAAGGACATCAAGTTATGCATAACAAAGGTATGGTCAAAGGTTTTCCTAAACTTAATTTAGAGACCTATTTTTGTGAAAATTTCATATATGGAAAACAAAATTAGGTTAGGTTCCCATCTAGAGTGACAAGGGAAAAGTGGATTCTAGAATTGGTTCATAGTGATGTGCTTGGCCCTGTGACAATTCATTCATTTGGAGGATTCCTCTTACTTCTCCTTCATATATGATTTTTCCAGGAAGACATGGATATATTTTCTTAGGAGGAAGTCAAAGGTTTTTAAGAAATTCAAAAATTTTAAATATCTTGTGGAAAACCAAACAGATAAGAAGATCAAGGTACTAACAACTTATAATGGTGGGGATTTTTATTGAAAGGATTTTTAGTAGTTTTTCAAGTAGTCTGGCATAGAATGCCAAAATAACAGACTGTATACCCCATAAAAGAATGAATTTGATGAGAGAATGAACATAACATTTATGGAAAAGGAAAGGAGCATGCTCAATGGTGTTGTGCTCGCACAATAATTCAGGGTAGAGTTAGTCGACACTACAAAATATTTGGTGAATGTGTCTCCTTCGACACTAGTCAAATCAAATCCACATGAGGTATGGTTTGGAAAAAATCCTTCACTTTCACATCTCAAAGTATTCTTTTGTGATGCATTTCTTCATGTTCTAAATGAAAACATGAGAAAGTTAGACAAGAAGGAATGAAAGGATATAAGCTTTTGGATCTTGCATCATGGAGAAATATGTACAATCGAGATGTGGTCTTCACAGAAGTCAAAGGTAAGTCTGATTCTAAAGTGGTTCAAACAAAGACAAATCCAAATAAGGTGAGGTTTGAAATAAGGAATGAAGAAGACGATTCAGATGAGTTGAATGAATCAGATGAAAAGGTGGAACAATTGACCTTGATTGTAATGAAGTATGAACAAGTAATAAAACTAGTCGAAAGGTATAGTTCCCATGGCTTTAATTTCACATTTTTGTTAACTTCTACGGATGAGGATCCCAGGTCAGTTAGGGAGGAAATTGACTCGGTAGAGGGTAAAATCTATAAGGATGCCATGGTCAAAGAAATGGAATCCTTGCATAAGCCTAAAACATGGGATTTAGTCGATTTACCTAGTGGAAGAAAACTCATATGTAGCAAGTGGGTATTCAAGAAAACGATGAATGAAGTAGGTCAAATTGAAAAATTCAAATCTCGACTAGTAGCAGAAGGATATTCACATGTCGAAGGAGTTGACTTTGGTGATACTTTTTCCCTTGCTACAGAATGAACTTCCATTATAGTAATAATGTCTCTGGCTGCAACATTTGATCTTTAAATAGAGAAAATATATGTGAAGACAACATTTCTACATGGGGACTTGGATAATTAAATCTACATGAAACATCTTGAAAGATTCACAGTAAAGGGAAAGAAAGATCTAGTGTGCAAGTTGAAAAGATCCCTTTATGGTATAAAGAAATCACCAAGGATGTGGTAGAATTTTTTTGACACATACATCCTTAGCTTAGGATTTGTGAGAAGAAAATATAATCATTGTTTGTATTCTAAGGAAGAAGGTGGGCATTTAATATATGTGGCATTGTATGTCAATGACATGTTGTTGATAAAAAAACACCATGGATGCAATAAGGGAGGTGAAGAAGAAACTGTCCTACAAGTTCAACATGAAGGATCTCAGTGTGGTTAACTTCATTCTTGGAATGGAGATCAAGAGAAATAGGGTAGTTAGAAATTTTTTGTTGAACCATAGGAAGTATATTGAAACAATATTGAATCATTTCAACATGCAGGATTGCAAACATGTAAAGGTGCCAATTCCTATGGGATCAAGGCTAACTGTTGAACCGTGTCCACAGGAACAATAATAAATAGAGGACATGACAAGTGTTCCTTATGCAAGTGTTTTTGGTCATCTGATGTATGTGATGGTCTGCACTCAACCAAACATTTCCCATGTAGTGGGAGTGTTGAGTAGATACATGTTGACACCTAGAAAAGAGCACTAGAAAATTGTCAAGAGATTATTCAAGTATTTGTGTGGCACAAAAGACTATGCTATATGCTACCAAGGGAAACTTGGAGTTGATAGTAAAGTTTATGTACATGGATTTATGAACACTGACTACGTTGGAGATCTAGATTGATGAAGGTCAACCAGTGGATATGTGTTCAAGATGTTTGGTGGATAAATCAATTGGATGAGTAAGAAACAAGCGGTCATAACCCTGCCAATAATAGAAGTTGAATACATGGTAGCCACTCATGGAAGAAAAGAAGAAATATGGATACAATGGATTTGTTCAGTGATTGGGTTAGAGTAGAGAGATATAAAGATACATTTTTATATTTAAAGTGCAATATCCTTGGTTGAGAACCAAGTTTACCATTCCAATGCTAGGCATATTTATGTACAATACCATTTTATGAGAGACACGGTGGAAATAAACAAGGTGTGGCTGGAGAAAGTAGACATGTTGGAAAACATTAAAAACTCTTTGACCAAGTTTGTGAGTGTTGTGAATTTCTCTTGCTACAAAGAGGAAATGGGCATTGCTTCCCTGGGTTCGTGAACAAAATTTCAGGAATCTCTCAGTTCAACAAAGAAGAAAATAACTGGGAAAATGTTGGGTTGTTATATACCTTGCAATGAAAATCTAGTTGAGGTGAATCTAATGCGAGTGAAAGTAGAAAGTCAAAGTAATCGACTAGAAAAAGTCAAATTCAAAGTGATCGATTGAAATTTGAATAGGTCATCCAACATGAGGTCGATAGGATGTCGTGTGGAAATTGAATGGAGACTAAATGTAGGTCCACTGGTAGTTGAATAGTAATTTGACTTCTAGTCAACTGTAATAAAATACCAAAATTCGTGGGATATATAGCTAATGATATGTTTGGATATGTAACCATTTTTAGGTGCCTTTATTTATGATTTTTACTATTGTAAAGCCTATAAATAATGCATGATGTAATACTATAGAAGCTAATTTTATATATATATCTGTTAGAGCTTGTTGGTCATGTAGATGTAAGCCGAATTGGCTGTAGGATTGTTCTTGTGTAAACAAGAGGGTATGATGTTAATTATGTATTAAGTGTAGACCAAGGTTAGACATATAACTTTTTATTCTGAATCAATAAAACAACAAGAGAGAAAGAAGCTCAAGGAAAATTGGTTTTCCCGTTTTGGTTTCTAGGCTAAAATATATGTGTACTGTGTGTTTTCTTTGTCATTTACTTTCTATTTTAAATCAATATTCTTCTCTTATAATAGGTTTAGCGTGGGATTGTGTTTCCTAACATATATATTGTAAAAGGAGGTTTCCCCCTTGAAGTGGACTATAATCATTGACTTTTTTTTATCATTTTTTAAGGCATTGGATTTTAACATTTTGTATTAGAGCATTAGTCCTAGGGTTTTTCTTCTTCAAGAGAGTCATATTGGAATTTTAGATATAACTATTTTTTAAGGATGATTTAGAGAGTAAAACTTGGAGTTTATTTAAAAGGCATATCAAGGTACCTATGGTTAAAATTTCAGTGCCGGGGTCATTATACTTTCAAAGATATACCATGTGGAATATATGGTTTGTTTCCTAGTCCTATAAAAAGTGTTCCGGGTAAAAGAATCATATATTATTCAATGAGGATACAAATTCCATGCGACCTATTGCATTGGAAATAGGAAAATCCATAGTATTTGTGGTATAAATTTCAGAATCATTTATTAAATATTGGATACATAGAATTCTGTACAAGTTTACTCTCCCAAAGAGGCAAAAAATAAGCAAGGATTGGGAAAGTTACCCTAACTTTCACTTGGCACATCCAATTTTAGTCAGAACTATGGAATTGTAGAGAAGACATTTCAGAATAATACATGCCAAAATTTTAGACTCAAAAGGTTTGAATTTTTATAAATGCATCAGATGGAAGGCTGACCATGAGGGTGGAATCCTAATTAAGGGTTTGAAAGGTATGTAACTTACAGTTTGCATAAATTTTTATTGTAAGATCTATTTTTGGTGATTCAAAATTTGTGATTAAGAGGAAAAAGATGAGTATTTCCATTTTTATTCCACATGGCTCCAAAAAATATTTCAACAACAATTAAACCTCCAAAAGTATCATCTATAACTCATGAAGAAAATGATGAGATACATAATAGGCTATACAAATTGGAGGTACAACTTAATTTTTTGAGTGATAGGTCAATAACAAGTAATGATTTGGTAAAATCACAAAGAAAATTTCAAGAAATGGAAAATAAGATATATGAAATAGAAAATAATATGGAAGACAATAAGAATGACATGAAAAAGAAGATGGATGAAAATAAAGAAGAAATAAAAAAATCCATGAAGGAATTAAAAAATTCCATGTCTTCCATAATCTTTCAGGCTCTATATGAGAAACTCCCTAAAGGAGATATCAAAATGCGAGGAACTCTTGAAAATAAATGTAGTATTCAGGTAGAACAACCCATTGATAATAAAAAAATTTCAAGTGGATTTAACTCTAATAGTGGACTTAATTATGGTGGGGGTCCTGATCTAGGTGAAAATCGGTGGCCACCCACCTTTTCCAACTAGCTCAAAATAGGTTTCTGACAATTTTGGAAATTTTTTATTTTTAGCAGTTTTTAACTTCCGGGGCCATTTTGAGGGCCGAAATGAATTTTTTTTTGGATTGAGAACCTCAAATATAAATAAAGGCCCTGATTGATCCTCCAAAATGAATCTTTTTTACGATACCTTTCCAATGAACTATCATTCACCCCAAACATAGATCGTATGCCGAAATTACACCCCCGGGAAGTTGATACACCAAACTACCCAAAATGGGGTTGAAAAAACTGTTGTCTTTTCATCTTCTGTGGTTAGGGTTTTGTATTTTATTTATGTTAAAAAGGAATTTGGAGCCTCATTTTAATAATAATCTTCTTGCGAATGTGAGTATCCATCACATCTCTTCTCAGAGATAAGCTGCCACCATTCTAGCGAGTCTTTCACTCTGTATTTCTACAGTTTTTGTACATTTCGCTCATTAATAGAAATTGTGTATTATTGTATATCTGTGTTTATGGTTTCATATATGATATATTTATGTTATATTATTGAATATATGAGATATCTCTGTACATTTCTTTATCATATCTCTGCTCTCATTTCGTGCTGAAAATAATTCGGATGAGGTCTTAAATTCAACTTTCCCAAGATTGAATTAAGGAAGTTTGATGGTACATAGGTCTTTACTTAGGTGCACCAAATTGAGAAATATTTTGAACTGCATAATATTATGGATCATAATAAAATGATTCACAAAACAACTTTGAACTTTGAGATGAAACCATATCAATGGTATCAATGGGTAGTCAAAACGAATCCTCCCTTTTATCATTATACTTGGGGTTTATTTACAAGAGACTTAGAAGCACAATATGGTAAATTTTGTGAATGGGACTACTTCATTCAATTAAAAAGAATCAAGCACTTAAGTGATATTGAAGATTATAATTCAGAATTTCATGTATTGGCCACAAGGGTGGATAACATAAGTGATGAACAATTGTTGGAAACTTACATGAGTGAATTAAAATAAGACATTAAACATGAGCTTTTCGTTAAGACATCCTCGAAATTTTATGGGAGCTATGCAATATAATCGTCATATTCAAGCCAAGAATAAGGATATGCAAAAGTCTACCATTGGAGCATACATAGGAAGCAAAGAATGTTTTGGGGTTCATAAGAAAAGTGTACCTCAACTGAAAAGGTTGACATCTCAACAAATGTATGAAAGAAGATAAAAATGACTATGTTTAATTGTGAAAACTAGTACATTAAGGGGCATAAATGAAGTGAAAAGAAACTATTCTACATAGACTATGAAGAGGACTAAGATAGGGAATTGGAACCGCCACAAGATACAAATCTAGAAGAGACTTCCCAAACAATATATTGTCATACATTGGTTGGTATCAATACTCTACAAGCCCTCAAGATACAAGGATACATCAAAAACAAAAAAGTAAAAATAATGATAGATTCTCGTAGTACCCATAATTTCATCAATTACGAATTAGCAAATGATCTCAATTGCTTTGTATTTCCCGCACCATAGTTTCAAGTAATGATTGCATATGGAGGTACCATAATTTTTTTAGGTAAATTACATATTATTAATCTCAACATGAGGGAGTATTTTCTCGATATCCCCATGATTTCCATCCAAATGGGGAGTGCTAATGTTGTATCATGGGTCCAATGGTTGAAATCATTAGGAATAATAACCCTTAATTTTCAAGATATTTTCATGAGATTTTCTTCGTATGGGAATAAAATTGAGCTTAGAGGTTTCCAAGGGAAACCCTCTAAAGTGATAATCTCTAATAGAATGACAAAATTACTAAAAAATGGACACCAGGGTTTAGTTGCACATTTTTTCTCACTTAATTTTCAAACATCTATATCCTGTTCTCCATTAGACCTCCAAATAGTTATCAAAAATCATTCCAACTTATTTGGTGAAATGCCTAATTGTCTTCCACATGGTCGAGATCATGACCATGCTATCCATTTGCAAACAAGAAGTGTACTACCCAACATTATGCCTTACATGTATCCATATGCACAGGTGAGTGAGATTGAGTGCATGATCTAGAAAATTTAGAGGCCGACATCATTCAACCTAGCCAAAGTTATTTCTCTTCACCAATGGCAATGGTTACAAAAATGTATGGTTCATGGTTTATGTTCCCAGATTATAGGCAGATCAAAAGAATTACCATCAAATATAACTTTCATATTCCCATCATTGATGAATTAATAGATGAATTGTATGGAGAAAAATAATTTACTAAGCTAGATCTTCTTTCAGGATATCATCAAATTAGAATGAGGAAGGAAGACATTTCTAAAATATCTTTTAGAACACATGAAGGTCACTATGAGTTTTTGGTTATTCCATTTGGACTTACTAATGTACCTTCAACATTTCAAATCTTGATGAATTGTATTTTCAACCCCTTCCTTAGAAAAATTGTGTTAGTATTTTTTGATGACATACCAATATACAAAAAATATTAGGAAGAGCATGCACAACATGTTGACAAAGTATTACAACTATTTGAAGAGAAACAAATTTATGAAAATCCTTCTAAGTGTAACTTTTGGGTTCAAGAAGTGGAATATTTGGGTCATATTGTATCTCATGAGATGTAAAAGTGGACCCTAACAAAATTAAAGCTATGAGGGAATGGTCGATTCCCAAAACCTTCAAGAAACTTAGAGGATTATTAGGGTTAACAGGCTATTATCACAAGTTTTTCAAGAATTATGGTCGAATAAAAAAACCTCTAAAAGCATTACTAAAGAAGGAAGGATTTTATTGGACTAAAGAAGAAACCAAATCTTTCGAAAAACTTAAGGAGGCTATGTGTATTATTTCCGTCCTGGACACACCATAATTTAAAAAAATATTTATTATGGAGTGTGATGCCTCAGACCATGGAAATGGTGCAATCTTAATGCAAGAAGGAAGACCCCTTGACTTTGAAAGTATCCAAATAAAAGGAAAATACTTATTCAAACCCATTTATGAAAAATAAATGTTAGCCATACTACATGCAGTTCAAAAATTGTGCCCTTGCAAAATAAGAAGATACTTCAAAGTAAACGCAGCTCATGATAGTTTGAATTACTCCTTAGAGAAACGATTATCTTCAAAAGAGAAACAAAAATGGGTCACAAAGATGCTAGGTTATGAATTTGAAATTATCTACAAAAAAGGAAAACATAATGTTGTGGAAGATGCCCTTTCAAGGAAAGAAGAATTAATTGAAGGTTCACTATGTGTTATTTATTTTCTACAATCTGATTGGGTGGAATAAGAAAGGATATAATGGAAGTGATATCAATAGGTATGCAATATCATTCAAAAAATACATGTGGACCCTATTTCATTAGATAATTTTCAATGGAATAATGATTTACTATTGTATAATGATTTCCTATATTTATGTAAGAATTTCCAGCTCAAACATAAGCTTCTTCTAGAATTGAAAACCTCTCCTATAGTAGGATATTTAGGATTCTTGAAAACATACCACATGATTTAGAAGGATTTTTATGGGAAGGTCTTAAAACTAATGTTCAAAACTTTGTGTATCAATGTTTAGTCTACCAATAGAATTAGGGAGAAACAATCAAGATGCCAGGTCTCCTACAACCATTATCTATACCAAGTCAACACTGGGAATAAGTTTCAATGGATTTTATTACAGGTTTACCCAAATATGAAGAAAATACTGTCATCATGGTAGTAGTGGATCGATTGAAAAAGTATGCCCATTTTTTCTCTCTTTCTAATCCTTCTAAAGAAAGTATAGTATATTCAACATTCATGGGAACAACTCAAAATCTACATGGAGTCCCCAAGATTATTGTAAGTGACAGAGATCCAATTTTCACTAGAAATTTTTGGAATGAATTATTTTCTTGTTTGGATACTCAAGTGGTTCACAACTCATATTACCACCCTCAATCTGATGGGAAAAATAATATTGTGAATAAATGTCTAGAAGGATATCTTCGTTGTTTTTCATCTAATAAATAGACACAATGGGTCAAGTGGCTTCCCTTGGCGGAATGGTGGTACAACACATCCTTCCATACTTCATAAAAAATGTCACTATTTCTAGCAATTTATGGATATCATCCTTCATCCATTACATCACCCTTGAAAGGGAATACAAAGTTTCAAGTACTCGAGGACTACATAGGGAACCAACAAGAGGTTCTCAAACTATTTAAGGACAACTTGGTTATGGAAAAAAATAGGATGAAACAACAAGCAAATCAACATCACAGTGAAAGGGAATTTGAAGTGGGGGATTGGGTATTTCTGAGGCTAAAACCATATAAACAAATGTCTCTCAAGAAAAAAATAAGGAAACTAAATTATCAGCAAAATATTATGTCCCCTATAAGGTTTTGGAAAGGATCATAAGTTTGGCTTACAAATTGGAGCTGCCTCCATCTTCATGGGTACATGTAGTCTTCCATGTTTCTTGCTTAGATAAGGTAATTGACAACAAGATCTCGGTTCAAACCATTTTTCGAGAGATTAATGAAGAACGCAAAATCATACTAAAACCATAAACAATACTTTTAGAAAGGATTAATAAACTAATAAATTGAGCGATAATGGAGTACCTCATAAAATGGAAGAACCTACCAGTGGAAGAGGAAACATGGGAAGATGAGTTATTCATGAAGAAACACCCACAATTAGACAAGTATTGAGGCCGAAACTTATTTGAAGGGGAGGTGCATGATAAGAACTAGACAAAGACCCATTTTATGTGTAAAACCCCTTGTTAATCCCTAGATATTTAATTAGTACATTTATAGTATTATAATTGTATGTCGGCTAGAACCCTTCGTGGTACCCTTTCAATATAATTGTACCCTTTGTATCCTATATATATACTAAGTATAACTAGTATTATGATCATCTTATATCATCTCATATTGTATTCTGAATTGAATATATTGTAAACGAAGGTTTCCCCCTAGAAGTGGACTGAAATCATTGTTTTTTTGTCATTTTTTAAGGCATTGTATTATAAAAGAACATTCAATCGACTGACTAATCAAGGTGGATCGACTAGGTGAATGCTTGACTTAATAAATAAGTCAAGTTGATGGTTAATTCAAAGGTTAAAGTGATTCACTGGAAATTTGAAGGTCAAATTGATCGACCAAAGGTTTGAAAGGTCAACCGATAGGAGATCGATAAGAGGTCAAGTGGTATTCGATTGGAGACCGACTGAAGGTCGACTAGGTATTCAAATGGTCTTTGATTGATAGTCGAATGAAACATAATATTGGGATTCGTGGGATTGCAAAAAATTATATACATGGATATGTAATCTTTTTTGGGTTCCATGATTTAGGGTTTTGGATGCAGTAAATCACATAAATATGGCATGTTGTAAATGTAGTAATTTGATCTTTATTGTACCAACTTGGTCATGTATATGTAAGATGAATTGGCTGCAAGAGTTTTCTTGAGTAAATAAAGAGAGTATGATGAAGATTGTGTCTTAAGTGTGGAACAAGATTATTCATGTAACTCTTTATTCAATTAATGTATAAGACAAAAAGAGAGAAAGAGATTCTCAAGGAATGCTAGTTTTCCTAGTTAAGGGTTTCCAGGATAAAAAAATTTGTATTGTGTATGTTTGTCATGTATTTTCTACTTAAATATGTCTTCTCTTTCCTGGTTGGTTTAGTGTGAGTGTTTATATTATCTATAATTACTATTAGAGTGTATTAGAGAAAGCTTAAACAGATCTTGGATCTGAGATAAACCTACGTCTAGTGGGAGTTCTAAGTTAGTGATCTTTAAATTTGTGCTTGAAAGAATGGAAAGAAGTTAGAGGATAGATATCGAAAAATTCAATGGCTAGAATTTTGAGCTCTGGAAGCTTAAAACGAATATATCCTTTTAGATTGAGAAAAATAGGTAGTCGTGAGTCCTGGAACAATTATGATGGGTATGTCGAAGGAAGAATGGGAGAAACTAGAGAGGAGGGAAAGGAGTACGATTTGACTCTGTCTTGCAGATTCAATATTGTTAAATGTATCAGGTGAAGAAATAGAAAAGAAATTGTGGGACAAGCTGGGAAGCTTCTACCATTCAATATCCCTGGTAAAAAAGCTAGTCCTTTGGAAGAAGTTGTATATTTTGAGGATGAGTGATGGGAGATCAGTAATAGAGCACCTGATCAATGCATTAAATATTATAATAAGTTAGTTATTATATGTGGATATTAAAATAACTAAGGAGGATAATTTTACTATCCTACTGTGTTCTTTGCCAAACTCTTAGGGTATCTTAGTTATGGATATCATGAGTAATTAGACAACATCAATTCTTGAATATGTGGTTGCATCTCCACTATCAGAAGAAATTATATGGAAGAAGATGGAAGGATCAACCAATGATGCATCAATGGAAAGAGGTCATTTGATTGAAAGAGATAAAGGAAAATTCTCTAGTAGAAATACTAAGTTGAACGGTAGATCTAAATCCCCGATTCAATTAATGAGAATATGTTGGAAATGCGGTAAATATGGGCACTACAAGAGAGAATGTAAGTTGAAAGTGACTGAGATCAATCTAGGATTCGACAAGAAGCAATCGACTAAGAGAAATACTACTCTAGATAAAGGAGGTGATGTGTGTCTAGTGTTGACCAATACACAATAATATTGTGATATTTGGTTTGTCAAATCAGGTGCATCCTTTCATATGACACCTCATAGAGAAAGGTTCTACGAATATGAGATATATGAAGGAGGAGATGGATTATTAGGGGATGAATCAACAACCAAAATTGTTGGACGAGGAATATTTGAATGAAACTACATGATGGGAGGAGTAGAACCCTTCCAGGTGTGCTACATATTTTTGGTTTTGCAAGAAATATGATATCTATCAACAAAATGGGTGATGTAGGTATGCACACTTTATATTAGAAGGATAAATGGAAAATGGTTAGGGGAGATATGGCATTAATTAAAGGAGTTCGGATTGGAAGCCTATAAAATTTGTTAGGGAATGTTGACTCAACTGTATGCAATAGAGTTATTGTTATTGAAGTCAACTCGACTTTGACTCAACTCAATTCAACTCGGTTGAATCCAATCGAATCAAATCAAGACGTAGACTTGACCATGTTATGGCACCAAATAATGGGACGCATTGGTGAAAAATGACTTCAATCTATGTATAGCCAAGTTATGGTCGAAGGTTTTCCGAATTGTAATTTGGAAGTTGATTTTTGTGACCATTGCATATATAGGAAACACAATCATGTTAGATTCCCATTTGAAGCTACAAGGAAAAAAATGATTATGGAATTGGTGCATAGTGTTGTGTTTGGGCCTGTACCAATCCCTTTAATAAGATGATCTATGTATTATGTTTCCTTCGTAGATAATTTTTCTAGGAAGACATGGATATATTTCCTAATGAAGAAATCAAAGGTTTTTGAGAAATTCAAAGAGTTTAAATCTCCAGTAGCAAACTAGACATAAAAAATATCAAGGTACTAAGAATTGACAATGCAGGTGAGGTTTTTGGTAATTATTTTGAGACATTTTGCAAGAAATGCCGCATAGCATGCCAAAATAGCACACAATGTACCCCACAAAAAAATGGAGTTTCCAAGAGAATGAAAAGGATGTTGATAGAAAAGGCAAGGATCATGCTTAGTGGTGTTGGGATTGCACAATAATTCTGGGGAGAGGTGGTGAACAATGCAAAATACTTGGTAACTAGGTCCCCTTCATCAATGCTAATCAACTCGAGTCCACATGAGGTATGGTTTGGTAATAATCCTTCACTATCACATATAAAATTATTTGGTTGTGATGAATTTATGCATGGTCCCAAGAAAAAGAGGAATAAGTTGGACAATAAGGAATTCAAGTGTATTTTCATTGGATACAAGGGTGGAGTGAAATAATATAATCTATGGGATCTATTATTGAGGAAGAAAATTTATAGTCAAGTTGTGGTCTTAAGGGAAGTCATTGGGACTTCCAAGTCTGAAGAGGTTGAAATGGAGAATGAACCAGAGAAGTTGGTGTTTGAAGTGAGGAATGAAGAATGTGATTCAGATGAGCTGACTGAATTAGATGAAGAGTCAGAACAACTGAATCTAGTTGTAAGGAAGTCTGAATGATTAAAAAAACTAGTTGAAAGGTATAGTCTGATTTATTTTAGTTTTTCATTTGTGTTATCTGCTACTGACGATGAGCCCAAGTTGGTCAGGGAGACAATCAACTTGACAAAGGGTAAAATATGGAAGGATGCCATGGTCAAAGAAATGGAATCCTTGCACAATAATGAGACATGGGATTTCATCAATCTATCTAATGGATGTAATACCATTGGTAGCAAGTGGGTGTTCAAGAAAAAGTTGAACGTGAAAGGTCAATTTGAGAAGTTCAAAGCTCGACTGGTAGTGAAAGGGTCTTCAAAAGTCAAGGGAGCCGACTTCAGTGATATTTTCTCTCTTATTTCAAAATTAACTTCCATTAGAGTACTAATGTCTCTAGCTACATCATTTGATCTTGAGATAGATAAAATGGATGTGAAGACAACATTCATACATGGTGACCTGGAAGTAGTAATCTACATGAAACAACCTGAATGATTTGTAGTAAATGGAAATAAATAGATGGTGTGCAACTTGAAAATACCCCTTTATTCTCTAAAGAAATCACCAAGGATGTGGTACCAAAATTTTGACACATACATCATTAGTTTGGGATTTGTGAGAAGCCAGGTTGACCATTGTGTATAGTCAAAGGAAGAAGGTAGTTGTTTCATATATGTAGAATTGTATGTTGACGACATGTTGTTGGTTGGAAATGACATGGATTCTATAAAGGAGGTGAAGAAGAATATATCCTCCAAATTTTACATGAAGGATATCGATGGTACAAAATTCATTCTGGAAATGGAAATCAAGAGATATTGCGTAGTTAGAAAGCTTTGGTTAAATAAGAGAAAGTACATTGAAATAGTCTTGAGGCATTTCAGCATGCATGATTGCAAAATGGTCAAGGTACCAATTCTTGTGAGAGAAACACTAATTACTTAATAGTTTCCAAAGACACAAGAAGAAATAAAGGACATAGCACATGTTACCTATACTAGTGGTGTTGGTAGTATGATGTATGTGATGGTCGTCACTCAACCAAATATTGGTCATGCAGTGGGAGTATTGAGAAGATACATGTAGACACCTGGGAAAGAGCACTGGAATGCTGCCAAGAGAGTGTTTAGGTACTTGCATGGAACAAAACAATATGTGATCTGTTACCAAGGGAAGCTTGGAGCTGACAAGAAAGTACTAAATGTACATTTCTTTTTTGATGTTGATTGGGATGGAGATTTGGATCATCAAAGTTCAACCAATGGATATGTGTTCAATATGTTTGGTGGATAAATCTACTAGATGAGTAAGTGAAAAATGACTGTAGCCTCGTCAACAACAGAAGATGAATACATGACAACCACTCATGGAAGAAAAGACACAATATGGATGCATTGACTATGTTCAAGGATTAGGTTTGATCATATAGCTATGAAGATAAATTGTGACAGTCAAAGTCCAATATTTATGGCAAAGAACCTAGCTTACAATTCCAGGAAAAACTGTTGATTAAGATTGGTTGTCATTGATGTCAACCCTTGAAGAAAGCCCCATAGCACAAAGGCTTGGGTAATGGACCCAATATTGTTTGATGTAAATATGACTTATTATTGTTTTGTCATGGTTGATAAGAAGTAAATATTCATGAAATCCAAAGTGGTCCCCTTATGGTGAAAGCCCTCACGGGAAGACGCTTTGTGGAGTAAGAGAACCCATGCTTAATTGTGGAATAATGAGATGAAGGAAAGTGAATTTTTTAGGGAAAATATCCTATATGGATAGTGCTTGTCATTTCATTTCTGGTGGTTTGTGGAACGTCACATAATTCCTCACGGTTAGAGAGTTATGGCCATGAGAAGTTGGAGACCCTAGGTTTGAGTAATGGACACAAGTTTGTTTGATGGGTAACGGTATGAGTTTTGATATATTTTCAGATAATACTATTCTATATGGATAGTACATGTCATTCCATTTCTGGTGGTATGTAGAACGTCACATAAATCCTCACGGTTTGAGAGTTATGGCCTTACGAAGTTTGAGGAACCTCATATGTCATCTAGAAGCCCCAAAAGGTCAAAGTAGTCAAAGTGGTTTAAGAGATTTTAAAAGGTAAATAATAAAGTGAAGTGATGAGTGTATTATAATTCAAAGTGAATATAAAATAAATTATTTCAATCATAAATTTAATGGAGAAATTAGAAGTGGACCCAACCCTAAAATAAGGAAAGTGGGTCAAGTGACCTAGAAGATGTTTTTAAGGAAGCTACTTCGAGAGTATAAATAAGAGGCAAGGCTCTCTCATTCGAATCACACTTGAGAATATTGAATATCTATATGTGTCTAAGGTAACCAAGGATATCTAAACCAGAATTCAGAGTGAAGGTGAAGAAAAGAAGGCCGAAATGCAAGGAAGGATAAATTCTTTTGATGGTGTTTTCTAAGGTATGTTATTTACAGGTCATCTCACCATTTTCGCTACAACATGTTTTCTATAATGATTCAGACTGTGAAATTTCTATTAAGTGAGAAAACATACCCAAGTATCTGTGGAAAACAATTCAGCATGTGGGTCATTGTATTTTTGGAGTTACACTCCGTGGAAAATAGGGTTTGTGGCCAGTCCTAAAATTAGTCAACATCAGATGTTTCGGGTAAAAATGTCTTAACTTCTTCATAACAGATCCAAATTTAGTGAGACCAAATGTGTTGATTAGGGAATAGTCTGTAGTATGATTTTTAATAGTTTCAGATAATTTCATCAAATATTTTGTGCGGGGCATGCTCTACAAGGTATCTCTCTAGAATAAGCCAGAATTCAGTAAGGTATGCCATTTTTGCTATAACTCCTTTTCTGAGAGGTTCCCAGTACTGAAACTTGGAGGAATTGTATAAAACACACTGAAGAACATTGTGCATCAATTTCAGATCTTTATACATTACAAGTTCAAAGTTATGATTACTTCAAGTTAGGGTTGTTGACTAATCCAAAACTAGGCATGTGAGACGAAAGAAAAGTTTGATGAAAATGCTAGTCTCTTGTTTTGAAAGTTAAGGAAGGTTTGCAGGAATGTGATCATATACACCAGGTCTATTACAGAGCAACAAATCAGATTTGGATGATGAAATTGATGAGGGATTTTGGTTGTGGTACATGTTGAGTACATGGTTGAGACAAGTAGTTGATGATGTTGGTACATATTGATGAGTCATAGTTGATGAGTCATTGACACATGATTGGTAAATACTTGGTACATACTTGGTACATGGTTGGATGCACTTGTTTATGGTACAGGTTTATTACAAGTTGGTGCATGGTTGATGCACTTGTTTATGGTACATGTTGATTACGGGTTGAGGTACAGGTTGATGCATGGTTCAGATTTATTGGTACAGGTTTACAACGGTATATATCATAGTGATAGTGTGACAGTGTTTCCATCATTCTACTTCTACTTTAGGGTGGAAGGACAGGTGGTTGTAGCCACCTTCCGATTGTAGCCGAAGAACATTGGGGGTTGTAGCCTCCTTCTGGTTGTAGCCAGAGAATTGGGGAGTTGGAGCTTCCCTCAGGTTGTAGCCTGAGAAACTAGGGGGGTGGATCCTCCTTCCATTTGCAGCTGGAAAACAAAGGAAGTTGGTGCTTCCAATGAATGTAATTCTTTAAGACATATAAGAAAAAACATTCTGTGGTTTTCTCCCGATTTGGGTTTCCATGTAAAACACTGGCGTACTATGTATGTGTGTGATTGTTTATTTCTTACTACTCATTATTGGATAATAATTCTACATTGATATAACATTTGAAGAAAAAGAATTATAATTACGCTATTACTAATTGACGCCCCCTCTTAGTAATCCAACAATTGGTATCAGAGCAGGTTCCTTTAGAAATCAATTTAACCACTTAAAGGTAGATCATGGAGAGTACCAAATTGTATAAAAATAGAATAACACAGTTTGATGGACATAAGTATGCTTTTTGGAGCATAAGGATGAAGGCATATATACATGCACAGGGATTTCAAGTTTGGCTATCAATTGTAGATGGATACACAACACCAACAGTTCCGCCAACAAATGATAAAGAAGTGAAACTCGGTGAAAATAATTCCAAAGCCATAAATGCACTTTTGAATGGTCTCAGTGATACGATATTAACCAAAGTTGCACATTGTAAATCTGCTAAAGAGATTTGGGACAAGTTTCGAAATATTATGAAGGAGATTCAAAAGTCAAAGTAGAAAAGATTCAAACTTACAGAGGTCAATTCGAACAACTAAAAATGAAGGAAGATGAAGATATCACAACCTACTTCTTATGAGTCGATGAAACAGTGAATGCAATCATAGGATTGGGAGAAGAAATTTAAGAATCTGTAATTGTTCAAAAGGTACTAAGATCTCTTCCTATGAGATTCAACCCTAATATATCAACACTAGAAGAAAGATCGGATCTAAACTCAATAAGCATGGATGAACTGCAAGGAATCTTCACAACATATGAGATGAGAACTAAACAGGAAAATCCATATGTAAAAGAAGCAGCCTTCAAAGCATCCAAAAGATCAAATCAAAAGAAAAAAGAACAAGAAGAATATAACAACAACGACGACATCTCAGAAGATGATGAAGAAGTGGCCAACTTCATCAAAAGACTGAACAGGGGAACCAACGGTAGGTACAGAGGTAAGCTTCCTATAATTTTTTTTAATTGTGATGTTATTGGTCATTTTTCTAACAAATGTCCTCATAAGAAATAGATAAATTATGAAGGTTAATCAAAAGGCCGACAAACATATAAAGGTAAAAGAACTACAAAGAAATTTTTCAAGAAAAACTTTTGCACCAAAGAAGACATCTCATCATCAGATGAAGATGAAGTCAGTGACATTGAAACAGGGAGAGTTCTATTCATGGTAGTAGAAGACTCTGATAAAGAAGACTCCGAAGAAGAATATGAAGAAGCATATGAAGAAGAAATTAAAGAGGCAGAAGTTGACTTTCGAGAAGAATTAATGAGTGCCATAGAAGTTATCAAAAGAGAAAAGAAGAAAAACAAGAAATTACAAGCAGAACTAGATAAGAAAAAAGACACTCAAGAACTAGAACAACTGATCACAAAATTGAAGGTTCAAATAGAAGAAGATAAAAGAATTGAAGAAACACTCAAAGAATAGTTAGAAGGAAAGGACAGGATCATTGGAAACCTGGAAGCAGAGATTGTCACACTAAGAAAGGATATTCAAAAGAAAAATATGCAGAATAGCTCAAAAGTTCTAGATGACATTATCAGCAGTAAAAAATCTTATATTGACAAGTCTGGACTTGGATAGAATCAGACAGAAAAGGGATCAAGCTCCAAAACAACAGAGCAAGAAACGAATCCAAAAATTTATGCAGAAATAATCAAAGGGTATAAAAAGATATACAAGGAAGATTACAGGGACACTCCTCCACTGAGAAGATTCAGATTTCATAATCAACAACAGATAAACAGGCCTCAAGAAGAAGAAGGATTCATAAGAGCACCTCATTTCATAAGATCTTCAACTACCAGGTATCAAACTATATTTTTTGGTTTATGTTATTCTTGTAATAATTTTGGACATAAAGCTATAAATTGCAAAGCTAACAATAGGAACAATAACTACTTTGAGAGCCATACACAAAGGGGTTATTCAAGAAGACCTAGTAAAACACAGAGAAGAAGTTACAACAGGTTCGAATCCTTGAGCATTGAAGTGGAATGTTACAAATGTAACAATTTTGGACACATGGCCAAAAATTGCAGAATGTCAGTCCCTCCTAAAGAACCTCAACAGAGTCACAAACAAAAACCTCAGAAAATGACATGGATAAGAAAGGAAGATCAGTATAACAATGAAGAATGCACAGTCGCTCTACAAGCTAAAAAGAAGAAACGTGGTTGGTATGTTGACAGTGGATGTTCAAAACACATGACAGGTGATAGAGACAAGTTTCTTACATTACGAAAGGAAAGAGATGGATCAGTATCCTTTGGAAATGATGATTCATTCAAAATCATTGGAAAAGGCACAGTCTGAATTGGGAACAAGAATGAAAAGGAAAAAAATGTTCTACTAGTAGAAGATATGAAACATAATCTTTTAAGCGTGAGTCAAATGTGTGACCAAGGTCATAAAGTTACTTTCGATTCACAAAAGTGTGAGATAAGAAAAAAAGGTTCAAGGAAATTGGTCGCTACAGCTGCAAGAACTTCAAACAACATATATGTGTTAAGCGAAATTGGAAATGAAAAGTGTTGTCTAGGAAAGGAAGATGAAAGTTGGCTATGGCACAGAAGAATGGGTCACATGCATTTTGATAACTTTGTCAAAGTCAACAAAAGAGAAGCAGTCAGAGAAA
>ML789255.1:485980-514473 GCA_009831015.1 Picea engelmannii
TAGTTGATGAGTTGGCGCACATACATGAGGTGTATAGTTGATGATGTTGGTACATATTGATGAGTCATAATTGATGAGTAGTTGACACATGATTGGTACATACTTGGTACATGGTTGGATGCATTTTTTTATGGTACAGGTTGATTACGGGTTGAGGTACAGGTTGATGCATGATTGATGCATGGTTCAGATTTATTGGTACAGGTTTACAACGGTATATCTCACAGTGATAGTGTGACACTGGTTCCATCATTCTACTTCTACTTCAGGGTGGAAGGACAGGGCAAGGACAGGTGGTTGTATCCACCTTCTAGTTGTAGCCGGAGAACATTGGGGGTTGTAGCCTCCTTCTAGTTGTAGCCAAAGAATTGGGGAGTTGGATCTTCCCTTAGGTTGTAGCCTGAGAAACTAGGGGGTTGGAGCCTCCTTCCAGTAGCAGCTGGGAAACAAAGGAAGTTGGTGCTTCCAATGAATGTAATTCTTTAAGACATATAAGAAAAAACATTTTGTGGTTTTCTCCCAATCTGGGTTTCCAGTTAAAACACTAGTGTACTGTGTATGTGTGTGATAGTTTATTTCTTACTGCTCATTATTGGATAATAATTCTACATTGATATAACATTTGAAGAAAAACGATTATAATTACGTTATTACTGATTCACCCACCCTCTCAGTAATCCAACAAAAACCATATTGATGTACAATACCATTTCGTGAGAGACATGGTGGAAAGCAAGAAGGTGATGTTGAAGAAGGTAGACAGTTTGGAAAATATAAGAAACTCTTTGACCAAGTCTATGAGTGTTGTGAATTTATCTTGGTGTAGAGGGAGAATGGGAATTTCTTCCTTGGGTTAGTGAATAGAAGTTCAGGTTCTCCTGTATCAATAAAGAAGAAAACAAGTTAGAGAATGTTGGGTTGTTATATTCTTTGCAGTGAAAGAACAATTCATCGACTGAGTAGTCTTGGTGGATCGACTGGGTGAATGTTCAAATGAATGGATACTTTAAGTTTATGGTTAAGTCTAAGGTCTAAGTGATCAATTGGAAGGTCAAAATTTCAACCAAAAAGATATCAACAAGAGGTAGAGTGATAGTCGACTGAAGGTCAATTGGGTAGTCGAATTGTGTTCGACTATAACATAATCCTGATATTCATGGGATTACAACCAATCAACTACGCATATATATAGTCATTTTTTGTTTCCATGATTTAGTGTTTTCAATGTAGTGAATCCTATAAATATGGCATGTTGTAAATGCAATAAGTTGATGTTCAAGTTAATGTTGCTTGTAGAAACTTGGTCTTGTAGATGTAAGTTGAAATGGCTGCAGGGTTTTTCATGTGTAAAGAAATAGAGTAGGATGACTATTGTGTCTTAAGTGTGGACCAAGGTTAGTCATATAAATATTTATTCAACGAATGAATAAGACAACAAGAGAGCAGGAGACACTGAAGGGATGTTGGTTTTCCCTATTAAGGATTTGAAGGGTAAAATATATGTGTACTTTGTATGTTTTTCATGTATTTTTTTTTCTTAAATTTGTCTTCTCTTTCCTAGTTGGTTTAGTGTGAGTGTTTATATTCTCTACACTCTTCTCATTTAAGACAATATTTCTTGGGTTCCTAGAAATGTAGATGGAATTCAACTTTGGGAAGATCAAATTCTTGGGAAGAATCCTTTGAATTAGTTCCTTAAGCTCACTCAATTGAAAAAGTGAATGCATGATGAGTAGATTTTGTATTCATTTTACATATTTTAATGGGATAACTTAGCATATATATTTTTGAAAATTTGGAAGAGCATGAATTTTATGGATTGGATAAAACATCAATGGAAGCCCATGTTTTGTAAACTACATGGAGCTACTCATATAAGTAGAGAATCATTAGGCAATAAAGGTTTGGGATATTAAGGTGGGCCATATTAAATAAAATATGGATAAAATTTAATGATAACTACGAAGGAATATACCTTGAGATAAACAATTTGGAAGTCTATTTAGGGAGGGGATTTTTTCCCAAAAATTAAAATCTTCTACTAGATATTCGATAATGGGAATATATTAACATCTAAAAATTTGAATAAGTGAGGGATATAGGGCCCAACATGGTGTCAATTTTGCACCAAGTAGGAGGACACACTCGTGCACTTATTCTTGGAACATAAATTTAGAAGGAAATTATAGAATATAGCCTTTGCAAAATTAGTGAGATAGGTTGCCAATTCTTCAATATAAGAAGTAAATTTTGCATTTAAGGAGTTAAAAATTCCAAGGCACATTCTTGAACAAACCTATTTTGAAAAGGATTTGGATGGTGATTCCTATATATTTAATTTGGAAGATATAGTTGGTAAGAAATAAAGCAATTGTTCACCAAGAATTTTTTCTTTGAGGATGGTTGTAATGAAATCTCACATAATACTTGATGAAATTCTTTTGTCGAAAGGTGTAAAAGGGGAAAATATATCAACACTAGAAGCTGATGAGAGATCATGGATAAATATTTGTTGATAGGAGTAGATGACCCCAAATTTCAAATTGGAAGACCAAGGAAGTTCTCATCTTGGTATCTCATATTAGTAGAGGAAGATTTGTATAGATGGATCCTAAATAGGAAGAATCATATATTCTTATTTTATGGGTCCTAAAAATACAATCCAAGGGTGGCATATGTGAGTGGGATCATTCTTTATCCCAAAAGAAAACAATAAATTCTCATCTCTTGGAGATTAAGTGAGACCACCAATAATCAAGCAGAGGTATTAGAATTGATACAAGGGTTGATGATTTTGAATCAAATAGAAGTTAATCAAATTTTGGTGGGTGGGTATTCTGTAGTAATAATTCATGATATGCATGATTAATCGATTCGTCAAGGAATTCTATTGATTAGTGTAGTAATCGAAGCATAGAGACTAGCAAAAATATTTGAATCCATAAATTAATTCTAGGTTCTAATACAACATAAATCCTCCGTGGACAAGTAAGTAAATTAATTAGCCAATATAAATATTGGAATGGGTATGATAAATGGAAAAAAAGAGGGGGGGTGTAATTCAATATCGCCTTCCATTACATATTCTCTAATCACAATTACAAGGATGAAACACATTCAATTAAGGGATAAGTTTTATATTGAAAAGAAATCGTGCATTTGGGAATTTAAGAGACATTTTCCCCACATACATAAACACTCTCCATTGAAACGACCTCCATTAAAAACTCTGTGAGGATAGGATGTATGCATTCACATGGTATTATGCTTGGAGCAGTCTAGAATTTTATCTCTATTTCAAGTTTCGTTCTCTTCATCATATTCCATTATTTGAGGGTGGGAGACACAGGGAAGGGTATTTCTCATGTGCATCATCTGGGTTGGAATAAGATTTGTGTGATAAAATTGGAATTCAATTGGAATGTTTGGATTAGGTATGAAATAAGGGCCAACTCTCATGGACATTCTACATAGTGTGTTATATGTGAGAAATCTAAATTGTGTAGAGGAATTGGGAGATGTGAGAGGCATTTTTGTGAAGTATAAAACTATTTCTTGCTCAATGTTTGGAAGTGGGAGGTATGGAGGAAATAATTGAAGAGAATATATAAAATGGAGGTTCAATCAATGCAAAGGAAAATCATAGGATCCAATTTACATGTTGAATCTATAAAAAAATAGAAAATGTAATTTGAAAATTTCATGTAAAACAATAATAAGATGTTGAAGAAATGGAAGAGAGAATTGGTATGCTATAGGAAACAATAATGTTCAGCTAGGAAATGAGAAGAAGTCATCTATAGAGGTATAGCTTCAGTGGATCCCCCTAATTTATGTGTGGAAACATTTGGAATGGATCATTTGATGGAATAAGAGAAAGACACAGTGTAATAGGAAGAAAATTAAGAAAAAAAGAAGGTATCTATCATGCAATCATCTAAGGTTGGTATCAATTAGGAAGCCCTCGGTAGGCATGATATCCTTTAATTTCTAGATAATGTGATGTTTTTCACAGTTGTAGCTTTGTTGTGTCAGTTCATTCAAATTATACTAGCCAAATAAATAGTGGTAGTTGTAAGAGTATAAGGCTAGCACAACTGGTAAACTGGTATATAGTAGAGTAGAAGTTTTTAGAAAATTTTCAATGCTTGTGATAGACCACTTATATAAATTTTATGTTATTCTATTATACGATTCAACCAAAACCTTATTTTAATACACAATAATTTATTTATGTTAAAAAATAATAATAATGACATATTAAAGTGGAGATGTGTTAATGTCATATGTATGGGAAAAATAAATGAGATTTAATATGTTAAAAAATAATAATAATGACTTATTGAAGTGCATATGTGTTAATGTCATATGTACAAGAAAAATAAATGAGATTTAATAATAGTTAGAATATGTTTTGATAATGTCATATGTATGGGAAAAATAAATGAGATTTAATATGTTAAAAAATAATAATAATGACTTATTGAAGTGCAGATGTGTTAATGTCATATGTACGGGAAAAATAAATGAGATTTAATAATAGTTAGAATATGTTTTGATATTTGAATTGAAAGGACTCTTATTCTTATTGCAAACTAGAAATAAACCAAGTTTTCTTATTGAAAAAAACCCAATTTGAGTGTTTGATGAGAAATATTTTAAAGGTCTTTTTAGTTAGGAGTATAAAAATATTGCTAAAAAAATATGATGGTCATACCTACATTAGATTTTAGTGATAAGTAAATTGGAAAAATGATGATGTCATACCTACATTAGATTTTAGTGATAAGTAAATTGCAAATTTATTAGAACTTTGAATTTATATGGGAAAATCACCATTATTGTTTATAAACAAAAATGAAAGAAAATAGTATAACATCATTGTATAACAAAAGATGAAGTGATATGGAAATAAATAGAATGAATCAAACATATTAATATATTGATATTGATATATTGATAATAGTTACATCAATGCCTATTCAATTCAAGTCATTGTCAAAATTCATCTTGAAAAATGCCTATCAACACATGATGGGAGAAAAATGCTAATATCAAAAAGGAATATGAATTTACTCTAATTTCAATAAACCAACCAAGTATATGAAGATCAATAATTTCATAAATTTGTTTACCTCAACCTTACAACTTTCAACACAACTTGAAAAACGAATCTTGACAAATGCCTATACATGATGGGATAAGAATGAAAATAATATGAATTCACTATAATTTTATAGAACAATGAATTTGTTTACCTAGACATTACAACTTGGAAAATGCATCTCGACAAATGCCTATACATAATGGGAGAAGAATGATAATATAAAAAAATTATGAATTGACTCTAATTTTCAATAGAACAGTGAATTTATTAGTGTATGAAGATCAATAATTAAATAAATTTGTTTATATATATAACAACTTTCAACACAATTTGTACAAAGTTTTTAATAAATAAAATCTATTATTTTAGATTTTTTTAATATATGGCAATTGACAATGATAGTTGCACAATTTGTTTCTATATTTATTTTAGATTGACATTTTTTATTATAAGGCATTTGATTTTTTAATGTAATGTTTTTTAATATAATCTTAAATTCATTCGTAATTGAAATCATGTCAAAATGGACAAAATATTACGAAATCATGTCAAAATGCACAAAATTATATTTTAACTTTTATTTTCCTAAGTTATATATTAACTTTTATTTTCCCATATACATAAATATGAATATGTAACATTGAAAATAAAATTGTAATTGAAATCATATCAAAATGCACAAAATTCTATTTTGACTTTTATTTTCCTAAGTTATATATTAACTTTTATTTTCCCATATACATAGATATGAATATGTAACATTGAAAATAAAATTTCGTGTAAATAAAAATATATTTCTTGCCAAAAATCAAATAGAATTACTTAATAATTTACTTGTAACTACATTCAACATTAACTAATAATATTCAAGGAACACATCGACATATACAATGCTCAAATTAATTCCTTAACAAAATGTGTACAATTAGATCTTCGACCACATTTATAATTCTTATCAACTACTCATTTCGATCAAAATTGTGATCCCTTATGATTGATTATTTATCATGACTTCCTTCCATTGATTCCTTTTAATATTGTCTATGAAACATTATTATTATGATATAAATATTTTTAATAAAATTTTTCATCTAAGAAATAGATAGAAACACTTATCATTTCATTAAATTATGTTTAAACAAGATTATATAGCAGCATATACCTGTAGCTATGCACTTAAATGTTAAGCATGCATTTAGTAGCTATAGCTAGCTACTTCTGATATAAAAGAGAGTTGTTGAAAACAAATCTACAACCCATTTTCCAGACTATAAGAGGGCAAATTGCCTTTCTCAAATACGATATTGATTCATTGTGCCTCTCCATACCAAAAGGATAGGCTCTGTGCACATAATCATCATTTCCATAATTCCCTAAACCATTAGAAGACTTGTATCCACCTCATATCTTTCAAATAACAGTTTATGTATTAATCAATAACATTAACCTGAAATTTTGAATTTTGTATATACATTTTGTGTAAAATAAACTCTATGCACATAATCACCATTTCCGTAATTCCCTAAACCATTAGAAGACTTGTATCCGCCTCATGTCTCTCAAATAACAGTATATGTATTAATCAATAATATTAACCTGAAATTTTGGATTTTGTGTATACATTTTAGAATGAAGATTGAGCAAGTTTTCGGAAAATTACATTACGGTTGGCGAATAGTGAATCGAATTTTACTTAAGTTTTGTGCAGTTCGGTTTTTTTAAACGGTCTTTGAATTAATAGGCTACGTGGAATTAATATATTTTAGACTGCGGTTTAGATTATGTGAAATGTTGAAGTTTAAATCAATTGTGTTTAGTTCTAAATTGACCAACCCATGTGGTAGTTGTGATTAAATAGAGAGTTCTGGTGATTTTTTTTATATAATATCCTATCCAAAAAAAATTATACTAGGAGGTCCAAAACGTTGTATGAGATAAAATGAATGTTGTGCATGTACACAACAAGGTTGATTAAATGTATAAAGGGAAGCATGTACTTCTTTGTTTCTTTCATATACAAAATTAAATACCAAACCTATTATAATTGAGTTATATATATGGTGCTTGGTCATCTTCCCTTCATATGTGTAATGTTTGTGATGTAATAATTATGTAATGTTTGTGCTGTAATAATTACATCATCACCAAGTATAAAATAGATTTTGTTAATGTTGGGCTCTTTATATATCCATTTGCATATGTTTTTTCCTCCAAAAAATTTAGTAGGATTTATGTGTTTTTCTAGTTCTTAATATAGTTTTTATGATTACTTTCATATTATTAAATACACATATATATTTCTCATGCACATGCATGAATCCCTATGATTAATAAAAAATTAATAAGAAGAACTTGTCATATATATATATGACTATCCATGCATCCATGGAAAAATTGCAAGGTTCATAAATTAATCTAGACACTCATTATTTGGTGTAATTTTTTTTTGTTTTGAAGAATATTCCAATGACAAACAGTTCTTTATGAAGAGGAAGACATCAATATGAATTGTTGTGCATGTAGTAAGTAGTTTATCTCTCAGTGATGAGTTGTTAATTAATGATCACTTAAGAATACCACTAACATTTCATTGTTATATTTTTTGCACGAGTAGTAGTTTTTGAGAAAAAAAAATTCTGCGTCGGGAAACGTGTCATGTATTTAGGTGGTTTTTTTGGCACATGGTTTTTGTCGATGGTTTTCTATTTTCGGTTAAGGAATTAGGGTTTTGGACTAATCCAGGTCATTGGGTTAGGGTTTTGGATGCCTCTGACTCCTATATGTATATTGTATTGTAAACAATGTAACACAATGAATGAATATAATATATCCTGGTTTCCCCGGTTTGGGTTTCCAGGGGAAAAATCTCAGTGTAATGTTTGTATTTGCCATTGTATCTTTTCTGTTCTTTTCTAAATATCTGTTTATAGTAGACATTGTACAAGGTTGGAATTTACATTTGGTATCAGAGCCAAATATTAATTATGTAACATTCCCAGCCACCAACAGGCCAGGCAATGCCACTACTCAGATGCTTTACTTAGCTCTGATACCAAATTGTAACATCCCCAGACTTCAATAGGCCGGGCAATGCCACTACTCAGACGATTTACTTAGCTCTGATACCAAAATGTAACATCCCTAGCCACCAACAAGCCGGATAATGCTACCACTGTGGAACATTCACATATACATATATAACATGAATTTTAATCGAAATTAAACACAAAACACATAGTTACTGTTACCATTTAGATTCAAACAAGATTAACAGTAAATCCACATGCAATAGAACACATGATAGCATTCAAGAATAAAAAACACAAACGTGCATAATATATAAATTAAGCACAGACTGATACTTATCTTTTCAACTTGAGTAACACCACCAGCTACGTGCAGACCTTCCATAAACCTCCCAGCCTTAGACCACACTGCTTATCACTCTCAGCAGTAGGTCACCCCCAAGCTGGGACTAAGCTCCACCGGGCAAGGGATTCCTAGCATAGGCAAGGTCAATAGGGAAGTCACACAATGAAAGAGGAATCATTTTCTCCCAGGAGCCACTTACGCCCACTACTCACAGATTCTCATTCCCCACATGCATGTTGTTGATGATTGAAAACATCAATGTAATTTCGCCCGCAAAGTGTTGCTAAAGCCTATTATTATATAAGACTAAATAATGCTAGTAGGTGGGACCCCCTTGAACTTTTGAAGATCAGATCTGTTCATTTTCAATGTTAATTTTGAGGTGCTACAAAGGTTTACGTGGTTGATGAGAATATGGTCATCATTGATATGAGTTAAGCCTTGAGATGTTGTTCCTTCATGATACTACAAATTGCTATTCATTTATGGTATTTGTTCTCGCACCTGCACAATAAAAATGTTAGTGAAAATTTGCAGAAAGGCATTTTGAGGAAAAGAAAAATACTATATCTAATGCAAAAGAGACCTAGCTCTGCGATACTATATGCATGAAAATACTTGTTGATAGTGGTTAAGTCCCAGCTTACAAGAAAATGGCTATGAAAAATTGTTAAATTACATTATATATATATATATATATATATATATATATATATATATATATATATATATATATATATATATATATATACATATGGTGAAAATTTTAGTGGCACATTTTGGCAAGGAGATTATGCATTGGTTGATGCAATCGGTAGTTGATATGCATATGTTATAAACCTTGGTGGCTCATGGAAGTAATGGCTTTGCAATTTTTATGGTGATTATGCTATTGGTGATGATTCTATTGTATATTGGTCAAGCGATTTATTTGATTTATTACATGGATGACGCATTTGGAAAATGGTTGAATTGTGTAACTTGGGTTATGCTATGGTTTAAATGTGTTGATATTCTCAATGCATTGGTTGATTAATGGTGTTAACGGATGGCTCGTTGGCATGCATTGTGGAGTAAATGAGACAAGGGTGGAGGCGATGTGCATTTACTGCACATCACCTTTACCCTTTTCGTTGGTCACCACCCTAGTCAGACTATTGTTCGATCTTGTTGTTGTGTTCACGCTCCAGATTTTTAGCAGGGTGAAATCGCTTGGCCACCTCTCGTCTTAAGGATTTCGATTAACAAGTATGTCTCTTTTGGCCATTCTTGAATTCACTCTGGTTATGAAATGGTTTTGGCTCATTTGTGTGGGTTTGTGTTTGTCCTGAGTGCTGCAACTGTGTGGAATTTCAATTTTGAATGGAAAATGGATGGTTCTGCTGTAATAGTTTTAAGTTCATCGAAGTTGTTAGTCTTCCTGGGTGATAGTTCTTTGTTACCACTGTGTTTTGGTTGAAGGGATTTGTTTAAATCATGGTCGTATGGTGGTATTCATGATTCTTGGGTTTAACTAGAGCCATGTTCTCTTGTTTTGGCCTCGTCAAGGAACTATCTCTCGTTCACAAGCGTCATAGCTTCCTTGTACGTACACCGTTGGCCTCGAATTTTCAATGCAGTTACTTTTGTTCCTCTCGTGAAGGATACTATGCAAACCCTTAACACTCTAGACTAGAGTTGCATAGGGAGATTGACGAGTCTGCCAAGTTGTTCTTGGTTATTGTGGTCTATTTCTTTGAATACGGGCTCAACCGTTGGTCGTATAAGCAGTCGTGTTGGTATGGTTTTCGTCACTACCCCTGTGTAAATAACGTGAACCTTAAATTGCCAATTTACGCTCCCAAAAGTGGATAGTCACCCGCCTGATGTCAAAAACTCAGTTGTGTTTAATGGAAGGGCCTCTACCCATTTCGGTTGGATGCGTGGGTATACAAAGCTACCACAACTTGTTCCATTGATTGATTTTCCCTACCACAGTGGCGAATTGTCGGTTGGTGTGAAGTCATTGATTTTTAACCTATGGTGATTTGGTTGATGGCTGAAATTGGTCACGAATGCTTAGGGTTGCTCACACAAGTCACATTCTATGTATGGTGTTTTATGAAACATGGGGCATGATAACTATGGTTTCCCTAGGGCCAAATGATAATCGAACTGGATAACTGTAGAAGGTTTATCCATGACATCATTGAGCGGTTGGTTATTATATAGTCATTAGTATTTGCACTTATGAATTTTTGGATAATCGCTGGCATTGGCTACAATGGTTTAGTGTTGTTCACACAGGTCACATCCTGTAGATGATGTTTTGCAAAGTAATGTATTGGGTTGGATATTCATACTGCATCTTTTGTCATTGGTAAAATAAGTTTGAATATGCATGACCTGATCACTCACAGGAGACTTAATAATAGGCCAGAATGATGTTTTGAGTTATGTCGTGGTCATATATTGTTGTGTGATTATTGGAAATATTACATTGGGATTCTCTCAGTTGTGCACCATGTGTAGTATAGATGACTTGTTTTTATGCTTAGTGATATCCACTGAGTTTCAATTGCATTATTTATTACAATTGATCATTGTTGATGGCATTCAGTTGGACATTTGGCTCATTTTTTAAGTCGCATTGAGATGTTTTGATTACAGTGGCATGGTTACAATGCCTTGGACGTTTACCCCTGCATAGTCTGTGTCTAAATGATGATTGTTGGTTGTATAATCAATTGTTTTTTAGGCGTTTCATGTGAGGTTTCGATTATTTTGATATTTCCACTGCATATGTATATATGGGAACGAATATCATTACAGATCTTGATTGGCTCCATTACATAAATAGTGACTTCATTATTAATTTGGAAAAATTACCTTTAAATATAAATGTGGATTTGGGAAATGCATGGCAGTGGTGGATGATTAATAATTACAGATCGGAAATGATTGTTGTTGTTGATTGTTATAAAATGAAGAATGTGCGAATAAAGGGAACAAAAACTCTTACATATTGTGTAAAATACATCTTTTTTGAAATGGCATTGTGTTGTTAATGGACAGTGAAATTAGGCAAATACACAGGAATTATTACTCAGTCATCTGGTTGTTGGTTGATGCATAGTTTTCTTATTGCAAAGTATGTTCTGGATTGCTTGATTTCTCTCATGAACAATAAACATTATTTTCCCCCTCATTATCTCATTTTTCGCTAATTAAAACCCCCTCGCATATCCCATATTCATTTTGTTCACTCCCTTTTTTGATATTGATTACAACTAAGAGAATTTATGTGTTAAGTGAATGAAGTGACAGTGTCTTGAGTGGATTGTAGTAAGTTTTATTTAGTTGTTTACAGTTGATTGTTGTTGTCATTGAGAAGTGGCCATTTCTTATCCCCTTTAATTATATCGTATTTTTGCTCATTAAAAAACCCTCACATTTTTTAGAACACTATTCACCCCCCCTTCTCATTGATTAACATTAAGACAATTTGTATGGATTGGATTGCATGAGCTAAATACATTCTGAGACAAATCTGTTTCGTATTTTTAAAGAGTTGTCATGCATGGTTATTTAAAAGACTATTTTCTAATCATTAACATATGAAGGTTGAGATTTTCCAGTCAGGGAAGCCATGGTCGAGGAAACAAAGGTAGGGGTAACTGGAATAGAGGACCAAGAAGGCCCAGGTTCTCTATACATTTTGATGTTGATTTAGAAGAGCCTGGCCAATTATTTCATGTTGGATTATTTAATTGGATTGGGCTAGGAATAGTCCAACTGAGGCCTGAGAGGCCTCCTTTCCAAGCCCCTCAAGCCCCCAACATCCATGTGCCTCCTCATGTCTCTTTACAACCTAAAGTCATGGAAAATGATGGGTGGCAGGAGATTGTTCACTCGAAAGTCTTCCAACACCGTGGCTGGCCAAACTTAACCTTGCCTACTCCCCCACCTTTGAACCCCATTGTCCAAGCTTCCCCTAACCACTCACTAGTGCAATCCTCCCATGCCCGGAAGAGATTGAAGACTGAATCCCACCATGCATTTGATAAAGGAAAAACTATTGTTGCCCATTCTTCACCTTCCGATGACTCTAACAAATCCGTGTCTTCATGAATGCATTTGAGGGATGATTGTTCCCATGTGATCAGTGAGATAAAGCCTAAAGGCTCTACCCAGCCCAAGGCAAATTCAGGGAAATCAAGAGGTGACAACATCAACCAAGGAAGGGTTGCATCACAGACTAGAAAATATGGCTTTTGAATTTTATGTTATTTATTATTTTATGACAATGGATTTCATGGATTTTGGAAAACATGTTTTATTTTGGATATATGAGTATTATTTTGAAATATTTTCAAATTTCATGAGCTAAAATTTCCAAAAGTAAATGTGTTTGAGGGGAGGCACAAGGGGTGTGTTTTCTTAACTAATGGATTATGTTATGATGTTATGATTTTTATGAACTAAGGGAGTCACAAGGGGTCCCACCTACTAGTTATTATTTATTTATGACCCTATTATGATTATTACCTCCCCACCCCCTAGTTAGTTGAGTCTTTTGTTAGCTTAACTAATAAGTTGGTTCAACTACTTCAACCAATTCTAATTGTTAAAAGCATAAGTAAGGGGAGGAACAAGAGGATGATAGAAGAACAAAGCATGCTAAGGTTTTCTCTTTCAGTTGATGTTGAGATAGTTCAGTTTTCATTCATTCATATATTCATCATAGCCTAATTTTGTTTTGTGATAGTAGGGTCTTATTGTAGATAACAATATTCAGGGCTGAATCAAATCATTCAGACAGTTGTTCTTCAGAGGTGTTGATCTATCTTTGATAGTCTGTGTAGACTTGTCTATTTGTGAATTAATTTTCATGATTGATAAAGGCTATTGTGCAGAGTCGAGTGAGCAACAATCTATGGAAAGATGATCCATCTTTTAGAGTTCATTTTTGGTTTTCTGTCAGAGGTCCTTTTGTATGTTCCATCAGGGATTTCTAAGTTTGACTTTGGTCCAAGATTTCTATGTGAAGTTTTGTAAAGACAATGACTCTTTGGTGAATTGGAATGAAATAAAGGATTGCTTTATGTCTCATATATCTTGAGTATCATCTTGGTGTCTTTACTTCTTTTCTTACATTTATTTCAGCAATTGATATGTTCAAAAAAATACATAAAAAGATAATTTCCAGCAAGCTTTTTGTTGATAAAAAACTAGCATAAGCACTTCTAATTAATACTTGTGAGTTAAGATATATATTTTGTTGGCTATAAACATAGGGTCATATTACCATCTACTTTACTTTAGCCAAGTAAAGTCTGAAAATGCTTGAGTAAGATCAATTCATATCTTTTCCTCAACATTTATTTGGCGACCATACTGGGGTGATCTTCGATATCTTTCTGGTTAAAATTTATACTCGATTTTCATCAATACATCTTTTTATTTTTATTTTGATTCTTTGACTGTTTTACTATTTATGATTGTTCCTGTCGTAAGACATCCCAATCTTGAGTTTGGTCTCCAAGACCAGACCAACATTTCCCCGAATATGTTTCATACTATTTTAGATATTGCTAGGACCTGTGTTGAGCTTAACCGTTCTTGGGAAACAATTGAAAGAGATATTAGTATTCAAGAACACTTGGAAGTTATACGTAGGTAGCCTAGAAATCAACAATAAGATTTTTTCTTTCAGTTTTTGTCTTTCTTTCATGTCCTTAGATTCTCATGCTTCTAGAAGAAGAAGAGGCCTGTCACCTGAAATCAATACTATTGCTAAAATAGGAAGACGAAACGTTTTGTTATCTTCCCAACCAAGTGCTCTAAGGAGAACTTTATTTGATTCATCTATCTTGTCTTTCTTTCCCTCATCTATCATCTACAAGATGGCATCTAGCAGTGGCTCTAGTGGCACTGGAAATGCTCCATCTTCCCAATATTCATCATCATTGGTGATTGGTATCTTGTACAACCACCATATCCTCATCCAATCTACTACAAACCCCACCAAATTCATTAAAAAGTATGTAATTTTTCAGTTTGAAGAAGATGCCACAACCACACCATGGCATGTGTCCTCCCCTCTTAACCTAGCACCTGCTACTCACCCACTTCCGAAGTTTAAAGAGAATCTGCCTAAATTTTAAGGAAATAACACTATCAGTACTAATGAAAACCTAGTGGAATTTTCTAATGCTTGTTATAACATAGGGGCTAACGACAATGACACCTACATGCACTTGTTCATCAATTCCTTGGAAGGAAAGGCTGTGACCGACTTTTTGACCTTCCTCCTAAGATCATGTCTACTTGGGAGGAGTTGATTTATTGGTTTCGATCCACTTAAGGGAAATCCAAAATCCCTACTGAGAAGTTAATGGAGCACAACAATGTCACTTACAAACATGGTGAGACCATCAGGTCCTTCAACTTGCGTTTCACTAAGTTGTATAATCAAATTGTCGAGATTATCCATCCTTAGAGCCAATTCGCTTTCATGCATTAATACAATACATTGTCTTCTCCTTACCGTCATAGGCTTGAATAAAAAGCCATTGACAATCTCGGCTCTGCCCTGCATACTTTCTAAGAGTAAAAAGAACATATTGAATGAACTGGTCTACCCTAGGGAGAATTAGTTAGAGAGACAGACATGTCCGCTCTCTTACAGCTAGTACAATATATGAACAATCATATGATATCTTTTGAGAAGAATGGTATTTTCACCCCTCTCACCCCGGGAGCTTTATCCTCTTCTGCACCTCCTTTTAGAAATCTGGTTGAGAACAATTTTTCACCCAAGGCTATCCTGCCTCGAAGTTGGTGTAAATTTTGTGAGTAACACCATGAAGAAACCACATGTGAGGTAAGGAAGAGTTCCAGAGACAAGATCTTTGGTAAAATACTTGATCCGGATTATTTTCGTCACGAAATGAGAGCAAAGATATAATAAAGAAATGCACAGAGATATCACAGATATTCAATAATGTAGAAGAAATGTGTCAGAGATGCAACCAGAAATACAGATATACAGTAATACATGATTTATATTAATGAAAGAAATGTACAGAGACTGTAAAAATACAGAGTGAAAGACTCGCTAGAATGGTGGCAGCTTATCTCTGAGAAGAGATGTGACAACTACTCGGATTCGCAAGAAGATGATTACAATGAGGCTCTGAAGGCATTTTTACAATAAACAGGAATGCCAAAAAACCTATACATCTAAAAACCTAACCCTAGGAGATGAAGCGCCAAAAGTCATGTGGGCCCCGTTTGGGTAAGTTAGTACATCAACTTCCCAGGGTTGTAACTTTTGCATACGATCTTCGTTTTAGGCATATAATAGCTTGTTGGAAAGGTATCATCGAGGAGATTCATTTTGGGGGCTCAAACATGCCTTTAGTTATCATTGAGAAACTCTATCTCTAAAAACCTTCATTTGGGCCCTCAAAATGGCCCCGGAAGTTAAAACCTGCTAAAAATAGTAAATTACCAAAATTGCCAGAAAATTGTTTTGAGCCAATTGGAAAAGGTGGGTGGCCACCGATATCCACCTAGATCTATACCAGAAGATACTATCATTGTCCTAGATTTTTCTGAGCAAGAAGATGTCATGGTCATCAATACTAGGAATAAAGACTATGCCCCAAAAGGCAAATTTGACCCTCCTCGCAGTTCTTCTAACCCGAGTTCATCCTCAACCACTGCTATGTCCCAGGTTCCAAAAATTCCTGAGAGTCAAGGAATCACTCCTCCTCCCCCCTCTTCAAAATACAATATCTTGAATCAATTGGCCAACATCAAAGAAGATGCAACCCTCCTAGACATGGTTTTCATCCCTGAACAACAGATGCATCTGAAACAATTCATGGAAGGAAAAGTTTCCATTGTCGCCAATATTTCTGAAGAGGTAGATGAAGAGGATTCTTCTGTAAATAAAGTAGGTGTATATAATTTTAGATACCTTGTAAACCACCCCCCCCCTTTTATATTTTTGTAAATATCATGGATAAAATTGTCAATTGTTGCCTTATTGATGGTTGTTCGGGCCCAAGTGTGATGTCGAATATTATTATGGAAGAGATAGGCTTGTATTGTATAAACGAAAATGCCAGAAGAATGCTCTCCTATAATAGTCTACAACAAACAACCATAGGTGAGATTGAGGATGTAACCTTGGTTTTATGCGCTCATCCTGAGATAAGGACAACCCTGAACATTCAGGGGATTGATATGCCTGTAAGAAATTATTCAATTATCTTGGGGAGATACTGGAAAGCCCTAACAGGAAGATACCTCTCGCTCAACGGGACACATTTATCCATTCCTCGGAATGGAAACAATATCATTGTACTTAGAGAAGGAATAATTTCACCCTACATAGAGAGTTTTCCGCAATCCACCGTAAACTATATTGAATAAGACCTAGGACTGTATTCCATATTCGTTGAAGAGGATAATATTCCTTTGGAAATAATTGATTTAGAGGATGAATTATGGCGTATGCACTTCGATGGTTCACACTCAAATGAGGGTAAAGGGGCTGGTATTATCTTGGTTTCCCCTGCAAGAAAGATTCATAATCTGTCATACAGGTTGGAGTTTGCTTGCTCAAATAATGTTGATGAGTTCGAAGCTTTGCTGCTAGGCATTGAGAATGCCCTTAATATTGGTTGTGGTCACCTTTCGGTTTTCATAAATTCTGAGCTTGTTGTGAACCTAATACGTAAGACATGCTTTCCTAGCAACCAGCTAATGGAACAATATTCCCAAACTGCTTGGGCACTTGTCTCGAATATCCTATCTTTTAACATCACTCATGTCAGGAAGGAGTTGAATTCAATAGCTAATCGATTAGCTTCCTTCGCAAACTCTCCTACTTAGCAGCTCTTGCCTCACTGGCCTGATTGTGCTTTCCAATCTATGCATCATCTGTACATTTCAAAGAATGAATAATTCATGAAATCCATCCCTAACCATGAAAGCAATTTTGTTGTCATTCAAAATGAACCTCGCAAGCCTGAGGAGATTATACCTATAGAAAATAATAAAATTCCTTAAGGCTTGACTCCTCTCGAGGGTTTTTTTTCCTTGAGTGTTGTAGGCAATAAATAAAAACAGGAAGAAGAGGTGTTACAACTGAAGGTGGTTGAAGCCATCTCCATGAAAATTATGACACTTGGATCTTCAGCGAATGTTAAAATAAATGTCCAGGGTTCTGATAAAGAAGAGATGAGGTCTGTTATGTTACTTGGTGGATTTAATTTTTTTTTTTCTTGGTTTAATGTGTATCTTCATGGTTTTGATCCAGGTCTTCTTCAACATACCATGAAACTAGCTAGGCAAAAACAAAGACTTGTTAACTCTACATTGAAAGAAACCTTTCGTAGGGAGTCGAGGAATTTATCAAGGACTGGAATGTTTATTTTAGTCCATCCTAAATGGGTTTCCAAATGGAAGCCTTCTTCGAAGACCATTGATAATATTAGAACCTGCATTATTCTTCGAACTTTCATTCAAGCAATTATGAGAAATCTTTTCCCCCCTCTCATCCTGAAAACATTTCTGGAATAGGTTGTAGAGTTACACTTGGAGCCCTTACTTGATAATTTGTTTGGTTACAATAAAAACAAGGTAAAAGGGCCAAATATTCACAAAATCACTTTTATTACAAATTGTGATACTATGTCTTATAGTTGCCTGCCTTTTGGCTTATTTGATACCAGTATCGCCTTAAAATGGCATATACACACAAATTTCAATGAATTGGTCAGTCTCCATGTTTATCTAGATGATTTAATCGTATGCGTCAAAAGGCTGATAGTTACATCAAAGTGTCAAGTGTCGGGTCATTTCCAGATTAATTTTTTCTTCGACACTAAGTTGGAAATTTTAAAGGAGTTACAGAGACAATGGTTTTCTCACAACACTAACAGTCCTCGCTTGAAGTATTGCGAGGGACCAACGTGAAAAGTTTTTTTTGTTGATTGGATCTTTCTGTATACTAGTAGCTTAGCTTTGTTTTCAATTTTGTGTGATTCCTTTTTTTTTTCCTTACGACACTTAGATTTCTACTTTCTGAATTGAATTTTCATTTTGTTGTTGTGTTTTGCTTCTGTCTTTTACTACTGTTGTTTTAATTTTTGCATTATTACTTTTGTGACAATTTTTGTCTTTATCATCTTTTAAGTGTTTGGTCAAGTTAGAATGTTGGATCAATACTGCCACAATGAAACTCCTAAAAAATAATTGTTAGTTGATAATGATTGAGCTTACACAGTTGTTATGATCTCTCCTTTGAAGGGCCTTTGAATTTGTTTCATATTTCCGTTGCTATCTCACGAGGAATTGGTTGTTTCCCGCTTCTTCTTGTCATTTCTTCATCCATCGAGATCTTAAGAGAAAATCTATAAGTCTCCCTCTTTCAAGTTAAGAGCATATTACAGTCAAATGATTATGCATATAGTGGTAAAACCCCTCATATAGTGGTAAAACCCCTCATACTTGACACTTTTAATGAGTTATTCCCAAATTCCTAGTCATCTTTCCATTAAATCTTCTCACTTCCCCCCGTTGCATAATCATTCAAGTTATGTATTATTGAGATTACTATTCTTGATCTGTGAAACCATGAGTTCTGAGTTCCAATCTATTGAAAACAAATTTCCTTGTGGAGTTGCTAGTTTGTTGACGATTGAAAATGTCAACATAATTTCGCCCGCAAAATGTTGCTAAAGCCTATTATTATATAAGACTAAATAATGCTAGTAGGTGGGACCCCCTTGAACTTTTGAAGATCAGATCTTCTCATTTTCAATGTTATGATGAGGTGCTACAAAGGTTTACGTGGTTGATGATAATATGGTCGTCATTGATATGAGTTAAGCCTTGAGATGTTGTTCCTTCATGATACTACAACCTGTTATTCATTTATGGTATTTGTTCTTCTCTCACTTGCACAATAAAAATGTTAGTGAAAAATTGCAGAAAGGCATTTTGAGGAAAAGAAAAATACTATGTCTAATGCAAAAGAGACCTAGCTCTGTGATACTATATGCATGAAAGCACTTGTTGATAGTGGTTAAGTCCTAGCTAACAAGAAAATGGCTATGAAAAATTGTTAAATTACATTATATATATATACATATGGTGGAAATTTTAGTGGCACATTTTGGCAAGGAGATTATGCATTGGTTGATGCAATCGGTAGCTGATATGCATATGTTATAAACCTTGGTGGCTCATGGAAGTAATGGCTTTTCAATTTTTATGGTGATTATGCTATTGGTGATGATTCTATTGTATAGTGGTCAAGTGATTTATTTGAGTTATAACATGGATGTCGCATTTGGAAAATGTTTGAATTGTGTAACTTGGGTTATGCTATGGTTTAAATGTGTTGATATTCTTGATGCATTGGTTGATTAATGATGTTAATGGATGGCTCGTTGGCATGTACTGTGGAGTAAATGAGACAAGGGTGGAGGCGATGTGCATTTATTGCATGCCACCTTTACCCTTTTCGTTGGCCGCCACCCTAGTCGGACTATTGTTCGATCTTGTTGTTGTGTTCATGCTCCATTTTTTTAGAAGGGTGAAACCGCTCGGCCACCTCTCGTCTTAAGGATTTTGATTAACACGTATGTCCATTTTGGCCATTTTTGACTTCGCTCTAGTTATGAAATGGTTTTGGCTCAGTTGTGTGGGTTTGTGTTTGTCCTGAGTGCTGCAACTATGTGAAATTTTGGTTTTGAATGGAAAATGGATGGTTCTGCTGTAATAGTTTTAAGTTCATTGAAGTTGTTAGTATTCCTGGGTGATAGTTCTTTGTTACCACTGTGTTTTGGATGAAGGGATTTGTTTCAATCATGGCTGAATGGTGGTATTCACAATTCTTGGGTTTAACTAGAGCCTTGTTCTGTTGTTTTGGCCTCGTCAAGGAACTGTCTCTCGTTCACAAGCGTCATAGCTTCCTTGTACGTACACCTTTGGCCTCTAAGTTTCACTATAGTTAGTTTTGTTCCTCTTGTGAAGGCTACCATGAAAACTCTTAACCCTCTAGACTGGAGTTTCATAGGGAGACTATCGAGTCTTCCAAGTTGTTCTCGATTATTGTGGTTTATTGCTTTGAATACGGGCTCACTTGTTGGTCATATAAGCAATCGTGTTGGTATGGTTTTCATCACTGCCCCTGTGGAAATAACATGAACCTTACATTGCCAATTTTCACTCCCAAAAGTTCACAGTCACACACATGGTGTCAAAAACTCAGTTGTGTTTAATAGAAGGGCCTCTGCCCATTTCGGTTGGATGTGTGGGTATACAAAGCTACCATGACTTGTTCCATTCATTGATTTTTCCTACCACAATGGAGAATTGTTGGTTGGTGTGTAGTCATCGATTTTGCTCCTATGGTGATTTGGTTGATGGCTGAGATTGGTCATGAATGCTCAGGGTTTCTCACACAGGTCGCGTTCTATGTATGGTGTTTTATGAAACATGGGGCACGATAACTATGGTTTCCCTAGGGTTGAATGATAATCGAACTGAATAACTGTAGAAGGTTTATCCACGACATCCTTGAGTGGTTGGTTATTATAGAGTTGCTAGTATTTGCGCTTATGATGTTTTGGATAATGGTTGGCATTGTCTACAAGGGTTTATTGTTGTTCACACAGGTCACGTCTTGTAAATGATGTTTTGCAAAGTAAAGTATTGGGCAGGATATTCCTATTGCATCTTTTGTCTTTGGTAAAATAATTTTGAATATGCACGGCCTGATCACTCACATGCGACTTAATAATAGCCCAGAATGATGTTTTGAGTTATATCGTGGTCATATGTTGCTGTGTTATTATTGGAAATATTACACTGGGATTCTCTCAGTTGTGCACCGTATGTGGTATGGATGACTTGTTTTTATGCTCAGTGATATCCACTGAGTTTCAACGATGTTATTTATTACAATTGATCACTGATGATGGCAGTCGGTTGGATATTTGGCTCAGTTTTTAAGTCACATTGAGATGTTTTGATTACAATGGCATGGTTACAATGACTTGGATGTTTACCCCTGCATAGTATGTGTCTAAATGATGACTATTGGTTGTATAATCAATTATTTTTCAGGCGTGGCATGTGAGGTTTCAATCATTTTGATCTTTTCACTGCATATGTATATATGGGAACAAATATCATTACAGATCTTGATTGGCTTCATTACAGAGATAGCGACTTCATTATTATTTTGGAAACATTACCTTTAAATATAAATGTGCATTTGGGAAATACATGGCAGTGGTGGATGATTAATAATTACAGATCGAAAATGATTGATGTTGTTGACTGTTATAGAATGCAAAATGTGCGAATAAAGGGAACAAAACCTCTTACAAATTGTGTAAAATACATCTGTTTTGAAATGGAACTGTGTTGGATATTAATGGACAGTGAAATTAGGCAAATACACAAGAATTATTACTCAATCATCTGGTTTTTGGTTGATGCATAGTTTTCTTACTGCAAAGTATGTTATGGATTGCTTGATTGATCTCATGAACAGTAAAAAAAAAATACCCCCCTCATTATCTCATTTTCCTCTAATTACAACCCCTTTACATATCCCATATTCATTTTGTTCACTCCCTATTCTAATATTGATTATAGCTAGGAGAATTTATGTGTTAAGTGAATGAAGTGGTAGTGTCTTGAGTGGATTGCAGTAAGGTTTATTTGGTTGTTTACAGTTGATTGTTGTTTTCATTGAGCAATGACCATTTATTCTCCCCTTTCATTATTTAATATTTTCACTCATTAAAAACCCCTCACGTTTCCCAGAACACTGTTCACCCCCCTTTCTCATTGATTAACATTAAGACAATTTGTATGGATTAGATTGCATGAGCCTGATACATTCTGAGCCAAATCTATTTCGTATTTTTAAAGAGTTGTCATGCATGGTTATTTAAAAGACTATTTTCTAATCGTTAATATATGCACGATGAGATTTTTTAGTCGAGGAAGCCATGGCCGAGAAAACAAAAGTAGGGGTAACTGGAACTGAGGCTCAAGAAGGCCCAGGTTTTCTATACATTTTGATGTTGATTCAGAAGATCTTGGTCAATTATTTCACGTTGGATTATTTAATTGGATTTGGCAGGGAATAGTCCAACCGAGGCTTGAAAGACCTTCTTTCCAATCCCCTCAATCCCTCGACATCCATGTGCCTCCTCATGTCTCTTTACAACCTAAAGTCCCAGAAAATAATGGGTGGTAGGATATTGTTCACTTGATAGTCTCCCAACAACGTGGTTGGCCAAACTTAACCTTGCTTTCTCCCCCACCTTTGAACCCCATTGTCCAAGAATCCCCTAACCACTCATCGGTGAAATCCTCCCATCCCAGCAAGAGATTGAACATTGAAGCCCACCATGCATTTGACAAAGGAGAAATCTACTGCTGCCCCTTCCTCACCCTCCAATGACTCTGACAAATCCGTGTCTTCACGGATGCATTTAAGGGATGATTGTTCCCATGTGATAAGTGAGATAAATCCTAAAGGCTCTACCTAGCCCAAGGCAAATTTAGGGAAATCAAGAGATGACAACAACAACCAAGGAAGGGTTGCATCACAGACTGGAAAAAATGGCTTTTGAATTTTATGTTATTTATTATTTTATGACAGTGGATTTCATGGATTTTGGACAACATGTTTTATTTTGGATATATGAGTATTATTTTAAAATATTTCCAAATTTCATGAGCTAAAATTTCCAAAAGTAAATGTGTTTGAGGGGAGGCAAAAGGGGTTTTTTTGCTTAACTAATGGATTATGTTATGATGTTATGATTGTTATGAACTAAGGGAGTCATAAGGGGTCCCACCTAATAGTTATTATTTATTTATGACCATATTATGATTATTACCTCCCCCCCTCCCCCAACTAAAGTTAGTTGGGTCTTGTGTTAGATTAACTAATAAGTTGGTTCAACCAATTCAACCAATTCTAATTGCTAAAAGCAGAAGTAAGGGGAGAAACAAGAGGAGGATAGAATCACACAGTATGCTAAGGTTTTCTCTTTGATTTGATGTTGAGATAGTTCAGTTTTCATTCATTCATATATTCATCATGGCCTAATTCTCTTTTGTGATAGCAGGGTCTTATTGTAGACATCAATATTCAGGGCTGAATCAAATCATTCAGACACTTGTTCTTTAGAGGTGTTGATCTATCTTTGATAGTCTGTGTAGACTTGTCTGTTTGTGAATTAATTATCATGACTTATAAAGGCTATTATGCAGAGTCGAGTGGTCAACAATATGTGGCAAGCTAATCCAACTTTTAGAGTTCAGTTTTGGTTTTCTGTCAGAGGTCTTTTTGTATGTTCCATCATGGATTTCTACGTTTGACTTTGGTCCAAGATTTCTGTGTGAAGTTTTGTAAAGACAATGACTCTTTGGTGAATAGGAATGAAATAAAGGATTTCTTTATTTCTCCAATATCTTGAGTATCATCTTGGTGTCTTTACTTCTATTATTACATTTATTTCAACAACTGATATGTTCAGAAAAATACATAAAAAATGAATTTCCAGCAAGCTTTTTGTTGATAAAAAACTATCCTAAGCACCTGTAATTAATACTTGTGAGTTAGGATATATATTTGTTTGGCTATAAACATAGGATGATATTCCCGTATACTTTACTTTAGCCAAGTAAATTCTGAAAATGCTTGAGTAAATTCAATTCCTATCTTTTCCTCAACACGTGTCCCACCCCAGAAGTATACATCTTCACTGTCACACAATCCATCGACCGCTGCACCTCCCTTGCCTTGGGCTTCATCAAAAGGCCGGAACAAAATTATCATAGCTCTGTAGCAGATACAGGACCCCTTCTAGGAGTTCTCACTTCCTCAACACACTCTCTCACCTGGAGAGAGTTACTCATAGGCCTGAAAACCCGCCTCTTCAACCACGGGCCTGACAACCCGCTTCTTCAACCATTCTTCGACTCAGATCCAACAAGGTGAGGAGAAAAACAATTGGCCAACACCACTCAGGAAAAATAGAAGGAAGCAACCTAAAAATGGTTCAGGTGCAGACTCGACTCTACAAGAGCGTATAGGCCAGGTTCATGGAAATACACAGGTCATCTTCCCGGTTCTAGATTTCAAAATGAGTGGTTATGCACAGGTCCAATGCAAAGGAAAAACAGGTTCAGACCGAGGATGGGAGAATGGAAGAATGAACCCGCAACATGATTTGAATCATCAGTTTTAACTTCATGCACCCAAGTCGACACTTGTCTTCTTGGAGCCGCATGAGTTCCACTTAGCACTCATTCCCTTTTTCCCCGGGAACTTAGGATAAAAGCATGTCTTTCACACAACTTTTGGAATAATAATAAATTATTATTCTCAAGGACCTAAGCCCCTCTTTCAAACCTTTCATCCCCCTCTCCCTTACCTAGCCTTGTGGAATCTTAGTCACCCATCACTCTTTCTTCATGGTCGATCTACATGCATCGATGTTTATATTTTATTAATGATCTCCATAATTACATATACAAAAATCAGGCTCCTGGCATTTAACACCTAGGATCTTTGGTCAAATAAACACATAATCCCACCAGCTTATATACACTTGGATAACCAGCCTATAAACATGATTACAATTCATAATATAAATAGGGAACATCCTTGGGGTATTACAATCCCTTCCCCTTATTTTTGCATTGTCCTTAGTGCAACTCTTTACACAACATCAACAAGATTTTCAAAATCTTCAAAAAGATGTGGGTATTATGCCCGCATAGCATCTTCATGTTCCCATGTCGCATCCTTAGGACCGTACAAGGTCCACTGGACCTTTACAAGCCCTATGGATCGATTCCAGAGCTATTTTCTCTTCCGGTCCAATATGCACACAGGATGCACTTGCAAGATGCCTTCTTGCTCCACCTGAATCACATTCCAATAAATGACATGATTAGCATCGGGTATATATTTCTTAAGAAATGAAACATGAAACACATTATGTACAGTCATGGATGCAGGTAATGCAAGCATATATGCAACTAGTCCAATCCTTTCTAGGATTTCAAATGGCCCACAAAATTTGGCTGCCAACTTCGAACAGTTTCCCAGCTTCAGAAAACTTCTGTTGGCTTTCACTTTGAGGAAAGCATGGTCATCCACTTTAAACTCTCAGTGGTTTCTATTCTTATCAGCATAACTCTTATGCCTATATTGGGAAACCTTCAAATTCGGTTTAATCTTCATCATTTTCTCTTCCACTTCCTTGAGCAACTCTAACCCAACTATTGCTCTATCAGTTGGGTTATCCCAACTTATTAGAGTGTTGCACTTTCTTCCATAAAGTGCTTCAAATGGGCTCATCTTCAGTGATGCTTGATACCCATTGTTGTAGGTGAATTCTACCAAGTGTAGGTAGTCTTCCCATTTATATGGTTTGTCCATCACATACATCCTTAGTATGTATTATATTACTCGATTCACCCACTCTATCTGCCCATCAGACTTAGGATGATAGGTTGTGCTGAAGTTCATATTTGTTCCGAACACCTTGAATAACCCTTTCTAGAATTTTGAGGTAAATTTAGGATCTTTGTCAGACACAATTGTCTTGGGAACACCGTGTAATCTTGTTATTTTCCTCATAAAGATATCGACAACATTAGTTTCCTTGTTAGTAGTCTTCAATGGAATAAAATGGGCAGCTTTCGTAAGATTTTCCACCACCACCATGATTGAATCATGTTGCTTGCCTGTTCTAGGAAATCCTCTAATGAAATCCATTGTTACTAACTCCCACTTCCACTCAGGAATGGGTAAAGTTTGTAGCAACCCTGTTGGGTGCCTGTGCTCAACTTTAACCTTCTGACACTCCATACATCTGACGATGTATTCAACAATATCTTTCTTCATACTAGGCCAAAAGTAATGGCTCTTGATTGTTGCCACAGTTTTATGATATCCAGGGTGCCCATCATACGGCACATTATGCATTTATTTCAAAATCATAAGTTTCAATTACTAGACATTAGGTACATAAGATCTGTTTTTGTATAGGAGTGTTCCATCAACTCCCAACTTATAATCTTCCACTTTTTGTGGAATATCACCTTGTTGTAGCTTTGCTACAAAATCCATGTATTGCAAATCTGCAATTGCAGCTTCCAAAATTCTTCCCTTAATATTAGTTTGGTACATGCTAATGGTTGTGGCATGTAGTTCATGCACTCTCCTACTGAGTGCATCAACCACTTTGTTCTCTTTTCCTTTGATATGCTTGATATCAAAGTCGTACTCACAAAGGAATTCCAACCACCTACTCTGCCTAACATTCAACGTTGGATGATCAAACAAATACCTCGGGCCATTATGTTTTGTCCTCGGTTCAAACCTCCTTCCCATGAGGTAGTGTCTCCATTTCTTTAGAGCATGCATTATGGCTGCCAACTCTAAATCATGAGTGGCATAGTTCTTCTCTTTCTCTTTCAGCTTCCTGGACTCATAACATATTACAAATCCATTATGCCTAAGGACTCTTCCGATTCCTTCTTTTCATGCATCTGTACACACTACAAAATATTCATTTGGATCTGTAATCCTCAGGATTGGAGCACTGGTTAAAAACTGCTTCAATCGCTGAAAGATTTTCTCACATTCTTAAGTCCACTGAAACTTCTTCTCCTTTGCAAGGAAGTGATAGGGTGATATATCCTTGAGAACCCTGCAATGAACCTTCTATAATAGCCAGCTAGACCCATAAAGGATTTGACTTCTGTCACATTCTTTGGCGCTGACCATTCTCTGATGGATTTTATATTCTCAGGATCCATGGCTATCCCATCCTTTGAAATGATATACCCCAAGTAATGGATATTCTTTTGATAAAATGAGAACTTTCTCAACTTGGCATATAGCTGGTTCTCTCTTAGCACCTGCAACACCATCTTCAGATGATGTTCATGCTCTTCCTCCGACTTGGAATACACCATAATGTCATCCAATAATACTATGAAAAACTTGTCTAGATATTCTCTTAATACACCAATCATTAGGCACATAAAAACAATGAGTGCATTCGATAACCCAAATGGCACCACTATGAATTCATAATGACCATATCTTGTTCTGAAGGCGGTTCTACTGATGTCTTCATATTTTATTCTTACCTAGTGATCTCTTGACCTCAGATCTATTTTTGAAAATATCTTAGCATCCTTCAACTGATCAAAGAGATCATTGATCCTTGGAAGAGGATACTTGTTCTTAACAGTCACTTTTTTCAATTGTTTGAAATCAATGCACAATCTCAATGTCCCATCCTTCTTCTTCACGAATAGGACCGAGGCTCCCCAAGGTGAAACACTTGGGCATATATACCCCTTATTCAGAATCTCTTCAAGATGCAATTGCAGTTCTTTCAGCTCTGGTGTACTCATTCTGTAAGGATTTTTCGACACTGGAGCTGCTCCAGGAATCAGGTTTACTGAGAAGTCAATATCTCTTTTTGAGGGTAGTCCTGGTACCTACTGGAATAAATCCTCAAACTCCTTTAATACTGACGCAACCTGCCCCTCACCGAGCCGTCTGCGCCCACCAGGACCTTCTATTTCTCACGGGCCCGAAGAGTCAACGCTCTTCCTTTCGGATGTCGGGAGTTCGGACTTCGGGAGTTCGCGTTTCACGCGAACACAAATTTGCACGCACCACCAAACCCCGAACCCCGAACTCCGAATGTACGCCACCTGTCCTCCGGTGAGTTTCGTGGTCCCACGCTGCCACGTCAACCTCGGGATTTCGCGGATCGCGAATCCAAGATACAAAGGTTCTTGTGGATGAAAGCTCCGAAACGCCAACCCCGATATACGGGATCTGATGCCGCGTGTCCCTCCGTAGATCGACGACTCCCGTTACTTCGGGAAATCGGAACTCAGGACTTCACGGGGCGTAAATCTCTTGTATCACAAAACCCCGAACCCC
>ML789255.1:531801-561077 GCA_009831015.1 Picea engelmannii
CCTGTACGCTGCCTTATTCGGTAGGCTTGCTCCCGGAATAAGGTCGATATGATGACTCACACTTCTTACCGGCGGCAATGAACACGGCAGTTCATCCACTATGATGTCAGCAAACTCTCCCAGCAGTTGCTGAATCTCTTCTGACAAGTCGTCCACCCTTGTGCTTGTCAAGACAACCCTTGGTTTCCTGACAACAAGGAACTGTGGATCCTCGTTCTTCTCTAGCTCTGTGAGAAGTTCCTTCCCACTCATAAGAAGTATCGTGCTGCTAATCTCAGGTTTTACTTCCTTATCTTTTATCGGCAGCATTTTATGGAATCTTCCATCCTTTTCCAGGGTATATGTGTTCATCCTCCCATCATGAACCACGTTCCTATCATACTGCCATGGTCTACCCAGCAGTACGTGGCATACATCCATGGGAATGAAATCACACAGGATCTCATCATGATAATTCCTAATTTTAAATTTAACTAATGATCATGGCATGGTGTTGGTCCAACCAATCCATCCTAATTAGATAGTCATAGGAACCTAAAGGAAGAATGTTCAATTCATCCCTTATTCTCAGTCCATTCATGTCCACTCGACAGGACTTAACCAATTCCGTAACCTTTCTCTTGGTTCCTGTGGCCAACTATACTAACCAATATTTTCCATGTTTGCTTCTCGACAATTTAAAAATTTCCACCACTACAGGATCTATATAACTATGGCTAGCCCCTGAATCAATTAAAATAGTAAAGGCATGGTTGTTGATCATACCTTTCACTTCAATCATGTGCGACTGATATTCTTCTTTCTTGTTGTCCAAGGCTGCGTAGATTCTTGGTATTCTACTGCCCATGTCCTTCACTATTTCAGCCTGCTGAAAATTGTTGATAGCTCTTACTTTGTCATTTTTGTGGGCGAAATCTGTGTACCTATGGTTTCCTTTACAACCCCAACATTCCATAGGTGGTTGTCTTGGCATTTGCCCACCCACTTCAGCCTTCTTGGGCTCTCTAAAATATGGTTTTCCTTGAGAACTATTTCTGAAAAAGGGTGGCTTATCTCCCTTCTTCCTCTGATCCATCTTGAAATTATTCTTGTCTTCCCAAGCCTTCTGGAAGGTAGGCTTTTCTCTTTACTATTCAAATAAGCAATTTTCTCTCCTTATAGTTTCTTCCATAGTCTTAGGGTCATCATACTGGATCTTGTCACCGATGGAAGGTGGGATTCCACTCAAATACCTTTGAGTATTGACAGCCTCATCTTTGATGAATGGGACATACTTAAGTAATTCCAAAAACCTTCGCTCATATTCATCAATGGTCATGCTACTGAGCTTGAGTTCAAAGAACTCTTTCATTTTTCTGTCATAATATCTCTTAGTCAAGTGTTTCCTCTCAAAATATTTCTTGAATTCTTTCCACGTGACATCTTTCTCACTAATGTGTTGCACCTACACAAGTTGATCCCACCACATGGATTCTTTTCCTTTCAGTTGATAAATTGCAATTCTTCCTTCTGCATGAGAGGAATAATTCTGTAGTTGGAAATATTTTCTCATGCCTAGAAGCCATGTCTCAACATATTCCTCCTTCTTGTGCTCTCCATCAAATGTAGGAGGCTTAATCTTGTTCATTTCTCTCTTCAGTTCATCCACTCTATATCTCCTATTCTTTTTGGTAGGAGATGGTCTTGAACTACTATGTGATATCCTCTTGGAGTGACCTTGGGAGTGATGATGATTTATACTAACACTCCTTGATCTTCCTTCCTTCTCATGGATCCTGTGACTCCCTGTTTTTCTTGAGTCACTCTCCTTATCCAACTTCTTTTCAATTCTCTCCAGACTCTGCATCAAATTTAAGTTGAATTCTCCATGTCCATCCTTGGCTTTCATGAGATTTATGTTATCTGCTTAGTGATCCTGAGCATATTTCTGCAACCATTCAATGATTTTCATCATATTCCCTTCCTTATCCATCTCTTCTCTGTGCCCATTGGATTTCGATCCTTCAACTCCCAAATGGACGTCCATCCCTTTTACTTCATTCTCTGAACTGGAATAATTTTGTGCCTCCTCCATTCTCTGCTCTCAGTGGAAATTCACTTCGATCCTGACACTCGTTGAAATCTGCAAACACAACGTGAAGTCAATTGAAATTTGTCAGGACATCACCTTAACAAATCCCACAACAGTCATAAACCAACATGATTTAAGAAAAAATTCAATTTCTATTTTCTTTCTAAGCTCATCTCTGCTATAACTTTTAGGCACTAGCCCCTTTCTCTCAGTCCTCAAACCACACGACCATGGGTCGTGACCAAGCGATATATCAATAAGAACTTACTCGGGCCTTCGACTTCAGAAGATTTCCAAGCATCACACAACAATCTCTCGGAGTTCAGATTACTGAACTCGTGAAGTAGGGTGGATCAATAGTCGACAGCTACCCAACATCCAATGGATAACACCCACTATGGAACTTCAAGCATCTGAGCTCTGAGACATCGGAGCTTCGACACTTCGGAATATTTCACATCTGCACACCCCAACGCCTTGAACCATTAATTTCTGAAAACTTCCCTGTCACCTTTGGTGACGTTAATACATCTCGTCACCTCGGCATTATGAAACTTTTGAAAGTTATTTCTTTTGTTCCCTTATGAACCATTCTTCCAGAGTGTCAAGTCTTTAGACTTCACAACTAGCGCCACACATCCACTGGGACCCATGGTTTCTCACAACACTTAACACCTTTCAAATTGTGGGGGCATGCATCCACGGTTTGGAGTAACCCACCTTTCATCCCCCAATTCCTTTGACGCTGACAGGTAACCCCCCGGGAAATCCGTGGTTTGGATTGTAGGACCTCCCTGAGAAATTAATTCCTGTGCAATTTGGGTCCCCGCAGTTCCTCATGGCCGTGGATATGGATGTATCATAATCAACACCAGTGTGCGCCCACCAACCTTTAACTATGTTATTCAACCTCAGGGCCCACATAATACAACTCTAAACATTTCGGGTGGGGGCACGTGGTAGTTATAGGAAATTTCCACGTCACCTCCAGGTGACATCATCATGACTCACCACTTCGACTCTTCGGGATTCAGAGCTTCAGACTTCGAGAGTTTCAAACTCACATCACTTGCCTCCTCATGAAGTACTTCCACCTGAAGTACACTATCTCTTGATGCATGTCCTTCACAATGGACGATTGTGATCTACTTCGGCCTTCGGGACTTCGGGAGTTTGTCACACTCCACACTTGAAATCCTCTGAAGTGACTTTCACCGAAGTCTCAGATCTGTTGACACGTACCCCTTTGGCAACCAACGAACAAGATCTACATCGGCTATTTCGCCTTCTCCTTGATCACAAAACTTCTAAAGTGCTCTTGCTCTGGAGTTGTGAATATTGCGCCATCTGTCAACCTGGAACGGATGACTATTGATCCCTTGCACTCAGATCCGATGGCTTGGGATCTGTTTCCTCCTCAGAGCTCTCATTTTATTTCCTGGACACATATCTAATGGTCTAGACTCCTTCCAACAACAGATCTGACGAATGTTTTCACTCCTCCTCCTGAGCTTCATTTCCCGAACCCCTTTCTACTTAGAGGGTTTCTTCGATACTTAGTGGACTTTTGGATCTGTGCACTCCTTGCAACAAATCTTCGCGTCCCTTCACAAGAAAACTCAATCTATTTCTCCCAAGATTTTTGAGTCAAAGACTCTGTCAACACACTCCTTGCACCTAGGGACATTCTGAACCTCGAATTTCGTCCCTTTCGACAACAATTCACCTTGAAAAATTTGTCTTGTTAACCACTAATCTAGCCCATCTAGGCTCAGTGTCAAAACCATGGCTTTGAACTTGAATTTTGTCTACTTCGACAACAATTCTTTCCGAAACTTTTTATTCAACTTCCATTAACATGGACCATCTAGGATCAGTGTTGAAACCATGGATCTGATACCAAATTTTAACATTCCCAGCCACCAACAGGTTGGGAAATGCCACTACTCAGACGCTTTACTTAGTTCTGATACCAAATTATAACATCCCCAACCTTCAATAGGTCAGGCAATGCCAGTAGTCAGACGCTTTACTTAGCTCTAATACCAAAATGTAACATCGCTAGCCACCAATAGGTTGGATAATGCTATCACTTTGTAACATTCACACACACACACACACACACACACACACACACATACATAACATGAATTTTAGTCAAAATTAATCACATAACACAGAGTTACTGTTATCATTCAGATTCAAACAATATTAACAATAAATCCACATGCAACAAAACACATGATAACATTCAAGCATCAATAACACAAACATGCATAATGTACAAATCAAGCACAGAATAATACTTATCTTTTCAACTGGAGTAACACCACCAACTATGTTCAGACCTTCCATGAACCTCCCAGCCTTACACCACACTACTCATCACTCTTAGCACTAGGTCACCCCTGAGCTAAGACTAAGCTCCACCGGGAAAGGGATTCCCAGGTGAGGCAAGGTCAATAGGGAAGTCACGTAGTGAAAGGGGAAGGAGTTTCTCCTAGGAGCCACTTACACCCACTGCTCATAGACTCTCATTCCCCACATGCATGTCCCACCCCAAGAGTATACACCTTCATTATCACACAATCCATTGGTTGCTTCACCTCCCTCTCCCTAGGCTTCAGAAACATGCCAAACTAGAATTCTCAGAGCTCTGTAGTAGCTATAGGACCCCTTCCAGGAGTTATCACTTCCTCAACACACTTTCTCACCTGGAGAGAGTTGCTCACATACCTGACAAACTGCCTCTTCAACCAGGGCGGTTACAAGCTGCTTCTTCAACCAGTCTTCGACTCAGATCCAACAAGGAGAGGACAAAAACAACTGGTCAACACCACTCAGGAAAAATAGAAGGAAGCAACCCAAAAATGGTTCAGGTACAGACTCGACTCTTCAAGAGCGGATAGCCTAGGTTCACGGAAATACACAAGTCAGCTTCTCAGTTCTGGCTTTCAGAACGCATGGTTATGCAGAGTTGCAACACAGAGGAAAAATGGGTTCATACCGAGGATGGGATAATGGAAGAATGAACCCCCAACATGAGTTGACTGATCAGTTTTAACTGCATGCACCCAAGTCGACACTTGTCTTCCTGGAGCCGCATGAGTTCCACTTAGCACTTGTTCCCTTTTTCCCTGAAAACTTAGGATAAAAACATGTCTTTTACACATCTTTTGGAATAATAATAAATTATTATTCTCAAGGACCTAAGCCCCTAATCTTAGCCCCTATTTCCAACATTTCAGACTCCTCTCCCTTACCCATCCTTGTGGAATATTAGTCCCCCATCACTCTTTCTTTGTGGTCGGTATACACGCAACGATCTTTATATTTTATTAATGATCTGCATAATTACATATACAAAAATCAGGCTCCTGGACTTTAACACCTAGGCTCTCTGGCCTAATAAACACATAAGCCCACCAACTTATATACACTTGGCTCACCAGCCTTTAAACACGATTACAATTCATAATATAACTGGGGCACGTCTTTGGGGTATTACAAATTACAATAGGAATATATTTATTTGTTCCATTTCAACATAATAAAATGATGAACTAATTGTATTTTTGGATTTTCAATGGAATTAATCTATTTTTTAATATCATATTTTATTTTATTACCTATTTACCTTCTCTTTTGTTTACACGTAACCCATCCTTTATTTTGATATTTTTTATTAATTCAAATTTCTCCTCCCCCCTTTATAGCTAGATTATCAATATTTCATTTATTAGTTTTGACCAAATACCTTCTTTTTCTAATTTGATAAAATCCCCCCTCCATACTATTTTAGAATTATCATTTTTATCTTGATTGTAATGTCTACTAATGTCATTATTGAACCTATTTATTATCCCTAGTGTCTCACTCTTCTTTATTTTTAAAAGTTACATTTTTATCCCTTGGTTATGGGTGGAGTGTCCACTCAAAACATTTGGAATGTTTCTAAACTATGACACAATTTAAATGTAAAAATTCTACCATAATGTTTTTCTTAGTTTGATTTTTTCTAAAGTGGTTTGTTGCATTACTATTGGAATATTTTGATGACGCTTATATTAAATGTTTTTTCTAATGTGAAAATATACTAATTCAAAACATTTATTGATATAACTTATTTAATGTTCAATACTCATGCAAACAAGATTAAGATGAGAAGCAACACATGCATCATCTAGGGGTGAACCCCACCACGATGTCAAATAAAGAGAAGATTATTCAATGAGAACATATTTTAGTTTTATTGTTCTAGTGATTATTTAATGAACCCCCTTTTTAATCGATACTATTTCTTGAGTCACCAATTCATAACATCTACAATAACATGGGTTCTTCCCATGTTGTGGATGAAATCAATGATACATAAGTTGGTATGGATGATGTTTTATTGTATTTCTGCATACTAGAGGGAATATTATCAAATTCCTTCAAGAAAGATGAGCCATAGGAAGATGCTCAATTTTTTCTAGAGTTTGAAATATGCTTCCACAATCCCTATTTTTGGAGATGTGTTAAGGTCTATGTAGGTGGGGGAAGACATGCTATTGTACAACTTGAAAGAAATGCAGGTTATGTAAGATATGTGTTTATCAACACTATTAAGGAAATTAACTAATAATTTTCCTCTAATTTAATCAATTTTATCACACAAACATAATTTATAAGGGATATAGTCGCATGCTTAATGGCATTATACACTATTTTTTCTTAAAAAACTGAGTTTAATGAAAGATAAGATTACGGGGGATTCAACTTATTGACCAATATATTATCAAGTCCATTATGTAACGACCCCTTTGTTATGACAACAATAGGGATGTACAATAGGTAAAATGTTTTTGTTTGCAAAGGATAAAATAATCGTCACACATAATTCATAGAAACACATAATAAAAACGAAATCATAATTAAAAGCATTACATGCGACACCTCACTGTAATCAATAATGACACAATCCAACACGTTAACATAAATTATAGTGACACAAGATCAACACATAAACATAAATAACAACACATTTCAATACATCACAAGAAACCGAAACAAATATAAATAACGATCGACCATATCATTGAATATTTAAAGTAACTACCCACCCAACCTATCCCGCATGGTTAGGACCTCCAGGACACATAAGAAACTCTCAAGCCTAGGATTCAACCTATTGATTTTGACCATTTAAGGTCTCAAGGTTGGATATTTTTCTAAGTAACAAGGAGGTATCTATTCCCCCCCCTCAATCAATCACAACTCATGACTCTAGACTAGATTATCAATCACACACCAACATAATTTCAAGGCGCAAGAGTAATCATCAATTTCTATTTCAAGGTGCAAAGAGATCTAATCACATAACCAATCATACATTGCATTAAGTACAAGGCGCAAGAGTAACAATCAATTTAATTCATGGTGCAAAGGAAATATGAGTACTCAATCAATCATACATCAATATTATTCATGGTACGACATGATATTCAACTACAAAACATACATCGGTTAATCGACACAATTACTACCTACAAAAGATTATACAATAGTCTAATACACATATCATAACACATTTGATTCACGCAAAATTCCTTCTATGATGCATTCCAACAGTAGTAAGTAGCTTAATAAAAACTCTATCATAAGGATACACCAAATTAAAAATACTCGCAAAGCATTTTATAACACTTATGCCACATAATTCCAATCACCTAATTCTATGGACATTTCTTCAATACTTACTAAGTGGTGAGGATAGCGAATACAACAACTTATCATGTTATGATGCCTAAGACTCCAAAATTGCATCAAGTACATTTAAAAATGAACATTTACACCATAAATAAATTGTCATAATTGAGTTTTCAATCAAGCTATGATTTGACGTTATAACATTAATAAATCAACAAACATTCTATTACACTAAAAGAATTGATACTTTAAAGTTAGGATAACAGTTTAATATAAATTATTTGATCTTATTAACTCCATTTTCTATTTCCCACTCACTAATAGAGTTCATTACTCAGTCCGAGTACCTTTCATTCTTCATCTATGAATATCTTGTATGTAAATATATTAATTTTTACACCTTCATCTTCCATCATTTTTAATACATCTTGAATCTTCTTCTTGTCCAAACGCTTGTAAAGCAACAACAACTGGTTATACTCAAAATAAGTTAGAGAAAAACTTTCATCCTTCATTTTCTTAAAAATATCTTCAGCTTTCTCAATGTTACATGTATATGAGTAGTTTCTAAAAGAGTTTCTTATTCTTCTTATCCTCTCGTGTCTGATGGTATACTTGCAAAATACATTTCACCTTTAACAATGCCAAGTATCTTAGTGATCACGTCCAATCGAGATGCATAGTCTCTTTCATTCTTCTTAATTGGATTTTTCACCTCCAACCAATCTAAAATCTTGAGAAGACGTTTAAACATGTGATGGTTATGAAGATGCACAAAGGTGATGAAAAATTATTTTCTAGTTAAAACATTGCCATCAACAAGACCATGTTCAAGTGAAGAGGGTAAATCGAAGTAATTACAACTCAAAACGGTTGGGTATAACTGTGAGGCATTGTGAAATTCCTCTTTCTCAATTTATTCATCTGATAATAAGGATCGACATGACCTTCAACAGAGTTAGCAGAATCCTCGAGCTCAGAAAACTCATCTTCAGAAGAATCTGTCGAATCTTTGTCCTCCGTAATAACCTGGGAGGCGAACCATCGCCCCACTTGTGCAAATTTGGGGTACTGGCATTGCCAATTCAATATGCTTCTTGTAGGAGTGGACCCATTTGTTTCACCTAACCGAGTGACATCGCCTTTCATAGATTTGCATCTGAAACTCAAATGTGTTGCATTGTCTTTCCAGTTCTCAAGTCTTCCTGTAGAAGCTTTAAAGGCAGGGTGGTATTTACCATGCACCCTTAGATGATTTGTTTTTTTTTGTAACACCCAAAAATCGTTTGGCAGAAAACAAAATGGCATGTGTCACTGGTCTTCTCAATAATGGAATACTAATAATTCTTGCAAGATTAAACCCTAACTCTAAACATATTTGATCCAAACAAATTTTCTAGAATTGAGCCTAACATTAATCATAACATTATAGAGGGGATAAATTGAACCTTAAAATTTATTTATTTAAAGATAAATTGTGTGGGAGAATGACTTGAGTTGTGGCCCTCTTCCTATAAAGAGGGTTGATGGTTTGTTTTCGTAACAAAACTCAATCACCCAACGCAATGAAGGATAGGAAGTTCCTCTTTTATAAAGGAAATCACACAAGTTCAACAATGTAATGAAGCATTTGTCTCATGATACAATACGAACCATACCACCACATCCATCGCAAAAATAAAAAATGATAATTTAAATTAATTTATGAATTGTAATATGCTGGAAGTGACTAAGAAATTCTGTTATGTACATACATAGATTCCTGGCAGCCATGGTTCATTGGGGACATTGAATCGGTAACAATCATTATAATTCATTTCCAATTTTCCACAAAATCATCAAGAGTATATCAATTCAATTTTATAATACAACATAGTTATATAGGAACTTCTACAACTCTATTACAATTTAAAATGTACTAACACTCAACCAAGGTAGAATTACCATGACCAATAAAGATGTATTGACGATGCTCTCATCAATTGGTGTCCCTTCCTTCCTTCTCCAGCTTGCTAATCTCTGAGACTTCATCGGTACCTCCCAACCAACGCTAGGGGTAATCTTCTTCCCCATTATCCCCCTGAGTTGCAAAGGGGCCACACACACAACCAAAAATCCTCTAGCTCCCAACTTGCCTCACAAGGTAGAGCCACCACTCTCTCTTCAGCTGGGTATCCCAACTCTCACAAGTAAAACCAGTGAAAAATTTTGCAACATAACTTTATGCATAATCAATGTGATCCTTTTCCCATCCTTTTCCAATTTCTTTATAGGAGTTTCCTTAATAACACATTCCCACTTTCATAATTAATTCACTTTTTAATTAAATAATTTAGAATTATTCCCCCCATACACTTGTCACCCTCTCCATAAGTTGCACATGAAAATTCCATAATTTATTTTAATTAAAAGTCAATTTCTCTCACCTCTCCTAAAAGCGCTCCTTAAACCACTCCTAGTTGTCTCTTTATTCCTCTTATTCCCAATTAATGGTTGACACCTTTCTAAATCTGAGTTGAGTTAAAATAGGATTCTTCTCTAGTTAGATTAATGTTAACTAGACTCTCGATACCTTTCTATGTGTACACATTCTTTTATGCTTTATTTCTTTCTTATCTTAAATTCCAATTTGGTATTTTATGCACACATGTGTATTGTCTTAATTCTTTAGACTTATTGATTTACCTCTTTCCTATTTTATTTAATTTGTAATTTAGTTTTAGAATTATCACCAAGATTAGACTTAGGATTAAATTTTAAATAGGCTTAGACTTTCATTTGGGAATTAAAATTAATAATTTCAATCCTTAAATAATTAATTAAATCCAACAATGTTTAAAGATTTTACAAGGTTTAAATATTCACTCAAGGTTTTTTAGGCCACCTAGATTGATTGACTCAAATGTTAATTTCACGACGTGGCCTTCAAGATGCACTCTGTGCTCCAAGGGTGCCACTCGCATTTGACTGGTTTTGGTAGTTTTCCAACCCTTGGAGTCAACACTCCATTCGGGCGACCTTGTGAGAGACTAAGGGCCTCTAAGGAATAAGGAACCTACCTTATTGCACGACCCTTAGAAATCTTCATGAGAGACTGTCTCGGTATTCCCTCACGACATTGTGGATCTCTCGAGATAGGTAATAGTTAACCTACAATTCTATCCACGACGAGAGTGTTAATAGGCTGTGTCAGAGACTCTACCACACCTCTCCCTCAATATATGGTCTATGTGCATGGCCCCTTTACTCCTTATGTGAGTCATATTGGAAAGAAATCATCAGCGTGCATCCATCAATGAAACACTGTCAATGATCCATATATAAAATCATACTATAAACAAACATATGTCACATATGCATAAATGAAATACTCAAACCAATATAGTCCACTCCCTAACTCGTTCCAGAGTCTAAGGAGATCCATTGATTCCATCGACATCCATAATCCGTCAAGTGTCATGCACACTCAGGGAACTCGTCAATAACATCTATCAATACACATATAACAAATAACATAAAATTGTAATCCATGAACATCATCATAAGAATCCATAAGAAAAATAATAACCATGTTAACCAGATCACTTGTACGCAAGTTTCCTCAAATAATAAGTCGACAACATGTGCTTGCAAGAGAGGGATGTTACATACACCCCCTATTGTTTTAAACTGCATCCCGAAGTTGTATAGAATATAAAATGTAGTAATAAAAATATCTAACAAGATCTATATGTCTAAACTATCAAATAAGTAAGGAAAGTGTTGACGCATATAATCCTCCCATGTAGCCAAGTGTGGACTATAGTTGTCCCATTGGACCTTGACCTGATCAACTGTTCGACATCGTAGTTGTCGAATGTGATGGTCCACAATGCAGATTGGCTCCTCCATGAGTGCACCCTCATTCGATACTTGTAAAGAACTCATATCAATCACACATGTAGGATCACTAACATAATGTCTCAAAATAGATACATGAAAAACATCATGCATACACCTCAAAGAATCATGCAAGGCTATTTGATAAGCCACAGGTCCCTTCTTTTAAAAAACTTCAAAAGGTCCCACAAACCTAGGAGATATTTTATCACCCTTTCCAAACTTGATCGAACTTTTTTTTTCGTTTCACCCGCAAGAAAACTCGGTCGCCAACTTCATAATTGCGGTCTATGCAATGCGGATCAACATAACTCTTTTGTCTATCTTATTCTTATTTAATCCTTTGTATTATCATTTTCATTTATTCTTCCATTTATTTGATCACCTCTAATCCTACCAGGACCCTATCCTCAATTCGATCCCAGCTTAATGGTGTCTGACACAGTCATCCATAAATAAAATCAAATGGTGCGATCTTAATGGTACTTTGATAGTTGTTGTTGTATGCAAACTCTAATAGTGGAAATAACTCTTCCCAACACTTATGTTGGTCCATTACATACAAACGCAACATATATTCCAAAATTTGGTTTGTTCTTTCTATCGTCCCATATGTCCCAGGGTGATATGTTGTACTAAGGTTTAGTTGTGTTCCCAAGGCCTCTTGGAAAATAGTCCAAAATAGTCCTGTAAACATTAATCCTCTATCATATATGATCCTTTTTGGTAGGCCATGTAATCTCACAATATCACTGATAAAAAATATATCTATGTCTAGTGCTTGATACATCATATGCACAAGAATAAAATGTGCACTCTTCATCAGAGTGTCTACTACCACAAAAATTGAGTCGTTCCTCCTTGTTGTTAGCGACAATCCAACAATAAATTCCATCAAAAAGACCTCCCATTTTGATTCTGGAATAGCATGTGGTTGTAGTAATCTTGTCGGATTTCTATGTTCATCCTTCACTTGCTAACATTCCATACATCTCGCCACGTAGCTAACTACGTTTTCTTTCATTCTTTTTTAGAAGAATAAAGGATTAAGGTCTTCCTTCATCTTCGTGACTCCCGCATGAGCCATCTACAATGCTCTATGATCTTTTCTTAAGATAAAAATTCTCAATTTTTCGTTAGGAGGTACGTAAATACAGTTAATATGCCTCATCAATCTGTTGTTCTCCAATCTATAACCTTGAAACTTTGGTATGATCATGGTGTCTTGTCCGATATTTTCCTTAAGCTTCTTATACCAGTCATAGTCGAACTTTATAATTAGAATCTTTTCTTGAATATTTGTCTGAAGAGGTATCACCAAGAATATGTGTGGTCTTTGAATCAACACATATGCCACTCTATTCACCATTCCTTTTATGTAAGTGATCTCAAAATCGTATTCGCTAAACAATTCTAACTAACTCCTTTGTCGTGCATTCAAGTCACTATGTGTAAATATATGTTGCAATCCACAATGATCTATTTTTAGTTCAAATTTTTGTCCAATCAGATAGTGTCTCCACACTCTCAAGGCATACATAATGGCCAATAAATCTAAATCATACGTTGCGTAGTTATCCTCATGATTTCTTAATTTCCTTGAGATGTAAGTGATCACTCGACCATCTTGCATCAAGACTTTGCCTAAGCCCTCCTTGGATGCGTCTGTGCATACCAAGAATTCCTTGTCCATGTTGGGGAATTTTAGTATTTACACCATCATCAATATCCCCTTCAGCCTTTTAAATTCTTCCATGCACTTCTCGGTCCACACAATTTTTTTTTTATCTTCTACAATTCCATGATCGGATTTTCTATCTTCGAAAAACCTTCGAGGAACCATCGGTAATATCCTGCTAAACCCATAAAGTTGCGTACTTCTGGTACATTTGTCGGTGTAGGCCATTCCATAATGGCCTCTACTTTCACTGGATCCACAACGATGCCTTCATCAGATATAACATTCCCTAAGTAATGAATCCTTGATTGGTAAAAAGATCATTTCGATAATTTCCCGTATAATTTGTTTTCCCGTAACCACTATAGTACTAAGAGAAAATGTTCATCATGTTCTTCCGTTGTCCGAGAATATATCAACATGTCATCAATGAAAACTTGAACAAACTTGTCCAAGTATTCGCAGAACACCCCATTCATCAAAATAATGAATACCCTTGTGGCATTTGTCAGTCCAAACAATAAAAAGTTAAACTCGTAATGTCAGAATCTTGTCTTGAATGTGGTATTAGGAATGTCTTCCTCTTTTATCCCTAACTGGTGATATCCTGATCTCAAGTCGATATTTGAAAATGTAGTCACGCCTTTCATTTGGTCAAACAAATCGTCTATTCTTGGAAACATATATTGGTTCTTGATCATTTCCTTGTTCAATTGACGGTAGTCAATACAAAGTCTCGGTGACCCATCCTTCTTTCTTATGAAAATAATAGGCGCACCCCAATGTGACACACTTGGACATATAATTCCTAGGTGCAACAAGTCCTTTAGTTTCATTTTCAACTCCTGTAACTCAGGTGTCGACATCCGATAAGGCGTTCTTTCTATCAGTTCAATTCCAGGTTTTAATTTGATGGTAAATTCCAGTTCTCTTTCAGGTGACAATCCTGGTAACTCTTCTGGGAACACGTGAGAAAACTCTCATACTACCAGAAGGTTTTCTAATCCTTCTTCCTCTCCTTATTCGTTCAGTGCTAAGATTTCATATAGCTTGCATCCTTTGCGCAAGCTCTTCTGTAGTTGTAGGGAAGAAATGAACCTCAAGGACACTCCATGGTTTCTTTCTACAATCACCCTTCTCTTTCTCTCATCATCGGTCAGACTCAACCACTTCGTCTTACAAGTGAGTATCGCATCATGTAATTCTAATTAGTCCATACCGATAATGATGTCATAAGATACTAAGATCGTGACGTATAGGTCATCCTTCATTACAAAATATCCCAAGTTAATGCGACAACCTATAACTCTTCCTCCTACCTTTAGTTTGGCACCTGAATCGATTTCTAGGTACCTAAACTTGTTCTGCTCAACTGCCTTTACCTTAATTCTTCTTAGCACTGTACCAGAAATAAAGCTCTCTATAGCACCGAGATCTATAAAAATACTAAAATTTTGGTCGGCGATGGTACCTGATGTCTTGAGCACAGTGGACTGGTGCTCATCCTGTTGGTTATTCACCACTTCATGAATCTTGTGGGCCTTTCCCAAGTCTCCAACTGTAGAGTGTCATGTTTACATGAGCGCTCTGACCTTCTCAATGAGACAATCTCGCTGGTAATGTGTCTCTCCACATGTCCAACATCTAGTCTTTGGTCTAATACTCTTGGTCCTTGAAGTAGAAGTTGTTGGCCTACCAGCCTGAAATATTGGTCTGTTATGCTAAATAGGCCTAAACTATTGTTGTTGCGAGAGATGTTGTTATTGATGCGGTGGTCCTATGTAGGGAGTCCTCTACTGAGGATTCGGTCGTCAAGGTGTCATGAACATGGGTCTTATAGATGTATTTCGATACCCTAATGCATTTTTGACTGAAGTCTGATGTTATTGCACACCTACCGTCATTTTTCTAGTCAGTCTTGCATGAGTCTTGCCCTGACCCCTACTGGTCAACTCTTCCTCAACTATGAGGGCCTTCTAGACTAGATCATGAAATGTCTAAGGCATTAGGATCCTCACCTTCGCACATATGTTGAAGTTAAGGACAAACATAGACTTGTTGACGTTTACCTTCTTAGTGTTCAGATGTTGGGAATACCTAAGAAACTCCATGAATCGGGCCTCATACTTCGGCACTATACAACCACCCTGGCATAAGGTGTTGAACTCATTGAGTTGACACTTGATGAATTCCTTCAATAAATTCCTCTCCTGAAACTGCTCCTCGAACATTTCCCATGACATGTCTTCGACGACCATGTTTAGTTGAGGCAAAAGCAACTTCCACCATAGAAGAGAATTGTCCTTCAACTGAAAGACCTCCATGTGGACCTTCATGTTGGAGGTGTAGTCGTGAAGTGAAAATCACATCTCCATGTTATCCAACCATGCCTTGGTGGTTGAGCCATCTGTGGAACCCATGAACACAGGAAACTTATCCTTCTCGATTTCTCTGTGAATGCTACCAGTATTGGTTAGGGTGTGTTGTGAACCCACATTGGGTACAAGCACCTGAGACTCATCTCTATCTATTCAGTTAATCAATACCTCTGACATCCTTTGAAAGGACATCATCAACCCAACCACCTCCCCCACATCAATATGCTCCTACCCTATGAATTTTTCTTCTCCTTGGGGGTTATACCCCTCTGGCATGGATGCTACTAGAGGTGTCGCGCCTATGCTTCTAGCACCATGTCTTCTACCTTCACGACATCCTCTAACCATGATTACCTGCATGGACAAATTTCAATTTTAATTAGCGATAAGTTATTAATAAATTGTTTAATAAAGTCGAAGTTGTAATGATCCCAAGTCGCGGGGTTGAACCTGCTCTGATACCATATGTAACGGCCCCTTCGTTACAACAATAATAGGGATGTACAATAGGTAATTTTTTTTTTTTTGCAAAGGATAAGAGAATCATCACACATAATTCATAGTAACACATAATCAACATGACATCATAATTAAAAGCATTACAAGCGACACCTCACTGTAATCAATAATGACACAAGCCAACACATTTTCATAAATGATAGAGGCACAATATCAACACATAAACATAAATAACAACGTAGTTCAATACATCACAGTCAATCGAAGAAAATATAAATAACGATCAACCATTTCACCGAATATTTAAATTAACTACCTGCCCAACCTATCCTGCATGGTTAGGACCTCCAAGACACATAAGAAACTCTCAATCCCAAGATTCATACCATTGATTTTGACCATTTGGTGCAGGCGCACCCTCACTGGCACGTCCGCTCACAAGATATTATGTCTTCTCTTGGCCCGAAGAACTCAAATGTTCTTCAAATCCCATATCGGGAATTGTCTACACCCACAGTAACTCTCGTGGTTGATCTCCCTTAATGATCGGGAAATCGCGTATCGCGATATCACGATCTCAACTTCACTTGTTCTCGAAACTCTCTAAGTCCCGAACCCCAATGTGGGGTGACACCTGTCCTCCACTCAAATGCTTGTGGTTATTTGGACGTCGCATTTCAGAGTTTCGCGACTCCTCTTGCAACGATATTCACGTCACTGAAAATCTCGATATACCGATTCCCGATGCACGTGAGAATGGACTCCTCCACATCACTATCCTCTCGTCGCTCTATTGGACATCGTGCGATCACAATTCCTGAAGCTATGATTTCTTCACTCCCGGAGTTCCCGAAGTACCGAACCCTGACTCCTCGCCAGATTCCTGACGCGTGTCCTGCCGAGATCAATGGCTAGGATTTCTCTAGAATTTCGGGACTCACAAGGTCTCTGATTCTTAACCTTTGAAACCCCGATGACTCCAATATCCCGATGACTTCCCCGGGACTTCTCCTCTACTCACTAGGGCTTAACCCCGATGCAACTCCTACCAAATCTGATGGTTGACAGGAGTTCAACTACTAATCCAACGGCTCACAAATTCCGAGCTCGAACTCTGTATGTGGCCATAACCTTCTCGCTACTCTGTCGGATCTAACGACTAACGGGATTTTCACGTGTTCCCTCCACAAGATCTTGATCGTCGCTTCTACCCCTTTGATTATTTTCTTGGTGCAAAACCTCCTGTGCGGTCCTTCAACAGATTTTGAAGGCTTTACTCCTCCTGATCTTTTTCTAGCTTCTTAATCTCTTAGAAAAGAGAACCCCTTGCTCGCACTCCTTGTGGAAACTCTGCAAACCCTTCAAGTGTTCAACCTCCCCTGACTTTGCGCACACTTACAACAGCAGTCCTCCAAAGATTCTGCTCGGATTCACAACTGAGACTCTCCCTTGGCCTGCGCACTCCTTGCACGGCTCCAGGAACCCAATTTCACTTATGGGTGAATGAGAACAAGAGTTAAACCACCTGAGCCTCCATCAACGCACTCCTTGGGGATGTTTTCGACTGCACTCCTTGCAGGAACTTTGCTCAGATAGAGAAACAATTGAAACTCATTCCTCCTTTCTTTTGGACTTCAAACTCAACCATGAAATCATATGCACAAAATATCAAAGCAAATGCATAATAGGTAAACAAACATTTAAGATCATATCAACATCAACACACAGAGAATCAAACATAAAACCATGAATTTGAACCAATCTTCTTCTATTAATTCAAATATCAGTACATGGGTGTTCTCTATATAGTTCTCTGTTTTCTCTTTCTCCTTCCTCTATTCTGTGCTCAAGCTAATGTTACAATGATACAATGAGGGTGTCTATATCCGTTTTCCCTCCGTCTTTCTAAAACTGTCTAATCTATGAATTAAAATCCTATCTACCAGCATTAACTATATTAAATGTCGTCTATATACTAAAGGAAAAGAGCTATCCGCTCAAGGTCCATTACAATACATAAGTGTACCTTATTAAATTATCACATTAATGTCTTCGCAACAGTTTCAAGGTGTTTTCAAAATTTTGTGTTGGACGCCTTCCAGCTGTCTTTCGCTTCCGCGCTGGCTCGCTTGATGAGTTGGCGATGCTCCTGCATCATAATCCCTCGCTTGAAAAATTTCATGGGATCTTGTCCATGAGCTCCTACATGGTCTGTCCATGCTTCAGAACCTCTGCTTCATTCTCCCATCTGTCATCTTGCACTAGATGGTTCTTCCATTTGACCAGATACTCATGGTATTCTTTCCTTCTGGTCTTCTTACCCACTCTCTTGTCCAGTATGCATTCCATTTGCAGTTCCTCTGCAACTGACATCTGTTTCATCCATTGGATCACTAGCTGTTCAGTTCCAGTCTCTGCTTCTCCAGCCCTGTATGGGTATAAATCTGCGACATTGAATATCGAAGATATTCCAATCCCATAGGGTAACTCGATCTCATAAGCATTTTCTCCCAATCTCTTCAATACCTTACATGGCCCGATTTTCTTCATTTTCGATTTATTGTATGTTCCCCTCGGGAACCTTTCTTTCCTCAAATGTGCCAGAACTAGATCACCAACTTCAAACTGAAGTTGTCTCTTCCGCTGATCTGCTCTGCGCTTATATTCACGATTTGAATTTAGCAGTCGCTTCTTCACCTGCTCGTGAAGTTCCTTCATCGCCTCTGTGAACTCTTCGACACTTGCACTCCTAGTAGCAATCTGTTCCAAATCTCTTAGTTCAGAAACTCCTCTCGGCTACATGCAATAGACAACCTGAAATGGACTCTTCCCTGTGCTCCGATTTACTGAGTCATTGTATGAAAACTCTTCCTGTGGTAATATGTGGTCCCAACTGCTATGGTGCTCTGCCACCAAGCTTCTCAGCAAGTCTCCCAGACTTCTGTTGACCACTTCTATTTGTCCATTTGTCTGAGGATGATAAGCTGAAATAAACATCAAATTAGTCCCCATCTTCTTCCATAGTGTCCTCTAGAAATTCCCTATGAATTTAGTGTCTCTGTCCAAAACTATACTTCTCGGCAACCCATGAAGTCGAACGACCTCTTTGAAAAATAGATTTGCGATATGAGTCGCATCACTGGTTTTCTGGCATGGGATAAAATGTGCCATCTTAGAAAACCTATCCACTACCACAAAGATGGAATCAACACCTCTTCGTGTCCTTGGCAATCCCAATACGAAATCCATGCTTATCGCATCCCATGGCCTCTGGTATGGCAATGGCTGATAAAATCCTGCATTCTGCTTCTTTCCTTTTGAATGCTGGCAAATTCTACATTTGTCTACAAACCGCTTGACCTCTGACCGCATCCCTGGCCAAAAGTATGACTCTCTCAACTTCGCGAATGTCTTTTCATGACCGAAATGTCCGGCCAAGCCTCCGCTTTGTTTCTCCTTCAGCAGTGATCAAAATCTGGACCAGGGGTCAAATTTTGGCTCAAAAATCAACATTCTCGGAATTGCCTCAAAACAAACGTGAATGTAGCCCTCATCATCATGAACCCAACACAATTCGTTTCGTCTCAAACGGACGTCGGGAGCGAAAGATATAGCTATCTGTTCGAAAAGTTAAACAGGGAAAAAAAATGAGTGCTGACAGTGCAGTCCGTACAGTCCGTATGGATGTTGACGTGGAAGAGACCGTACACTTATGTTGATTGACCGTACATTCTGACGTGGCATAGGTGATGTGGCATTTTTTGATTGGTTGACAGTTGGGTGAATCAAGTTTTGACACGTGGCAATTATTGGGTAAATGGCATGGTGCCACGTGGCCCAGTCATGGGCTGCCACGTGGTACCCCTTTATTGGCTAATGGTTTATTGGTTTGTTTTTTAAAATTTTGTGGAGCTGACCAGATTTGAACTGGTGACCTCCCCCTTTGGTAAGCGCTTTAACAAAGTCCGCCGTGCCAATAGACCACACATTGATTCTTGTAATGAATATGGAAAGATATGTATTTGAATTTACATTAATGCTATGTTGGCGGGGGGGTCGGGCCGGGGCTTAGCCCCGACCCACGGTCATATGTTTATTGTATGTGACCAATACCATTGTTAAAAGGCATGCGCGGGAGTTGGTGTTATCCATGGAGCCCGACCCCAGTTCTATGTGTTAATACATGGGACCACCATTTAAAGCACGCACGGGGTTGTAATTTTGATGGAGCCCCGGTCACATTGTTATGTCACATGTGACCACATCTGGAGCGCATTTTTTTATGGTTTAAAATGTGGTTACAACGGATAGTCCATGCGCCTGCCATTTGGCACTTTATTATTGGCTCGTTGCACGGTTAGCCTTTTTGCACTAGTCCGAGGTCTTATGGACCCCATATGCCGAGTGCTAGGCTGTTAGGGGCTGGAGGTGCCCTAACCGTTCTACGGTTTGCACCATTGGCGCGGTTGCACCCAGTGCTGGTTTTTTACGCCATATAATGCATGTCAGCCAGGTTCAAGCACACAGAGGTGCATTTTGGCAAACCGGAGACAACAAGCTTGAAGGAGGAAAATGGCAGGAGGCCTATCTTCCTCATCTTTTGGCCGATTGAGGTGCCGTAAAATCCTAGCTAGGGGTTTTTGGACGTCCTGAATCCATTGGCACTATTATAAAGGCCATTTGAAGACTTATTTTGCAGTATTTTAGCCATTGAAGTTTCAGCAAGCTCCAAGGAGCTTGAAGCCCTCATTGCTTGACGACTTGTTTTGGTGAGCCTATGTTTGTTTTCTGTGATTGAATAATCATTTTTGGCTAATTGATATGCTCTGAACACATTGGGACAGGTTTCAGAGGCTTTTGGGGACTTTTACAGGTGTTTTTTCCACAGAGAAGCTCAGGGAAGCTTATGGCCACATGTAGAAGAGGTCATGCCCGGATGAGGCATGATCCGTTTTCAGAGTCCTATTAGTCATTTTTGGGGTTTTTATGTGTTATGATATCAATGGTACAATCTGTTTTTCCATTGGAGTTGAGCAGCATCTTGTAAAAGAACTTTTGACAAATTAATCCCAGAGAGCCAAGTCCATTGATGGAGGCTCAAGGAGATGTAGCCCGGAGGGGGGTGAACTCCTTTATCAGCTTGTTCTTGTTGTGAGTTTGATGGTTTATTTTCTACAAGTTGTGTTGCTGTGTATTTGTTTAAAGTACATATTTAACCATCTAAAAGAACAATTCCTCACACATAAACATTTACAAGAAGATGCATGAACTTAACACATAATTTTATCTTTCATATTTATACACATGAAGCAAGGTCCTATAAAGTTTATTTTAATGAAGTAGAGGGTGCTTGCATAGCATAACAAGTCAGCCTTCTATTTTCAGATCAAACAGATTCTCCCTCATGGAGCAATTTGGAATACACAACTGATTTCCTTTGAAGAACAATCCTTCTTGGAACACGTACTCTATCCACTGACTTCGGTCTCTGAGGACTGGATTCTCAGCTGCTTCATATGCTTCCTTAAAGTCTGGATCATCTGCATACATTTCCTTAAGATCATCAAAATCTATCGTCCTGACTTTGAACTCCTGCATCAGCAAACATTTCCTGCTCAAAGCATCAACCACTTTGTTAGCAGTACCCGAAATGTGTTTAATCACAAATGTGAAATTCTGCATATACTCTACCCATTTTACATGTCTCTGATTCAACTTCTCCTGTTGTATCACAAACTGTAAGGCATGATTATCACTATATAAAACAAATTCCCTTGGAATCAAATAGTGATTCCATTTCTTTAATGCCTGTATGATGGCATAAAATTCCTTATCATACGTGGAGTAATTCAATTTCGCCTCATTCAACTTTTCGCTGAAATATGCAATCAGTTTGTCCTCCTGACTCAAGACCGCTCCTATGGAAAACCTGCTTGCATCACATTTCACTTGAAATGTCTTCTGGAAATCCGGCAACACTAGAACCGATCGTTCCATGATCTTCCACTTCAATAGATTGAAACTCTTTTCAGCCTCTGCTGTCTAGTGAAAAGACTTATGCTGTTTCTTCACTGTGTCCATCATTGCTGCACTAATTCCACTGAAATTCCTGATGAATTTTCGGTAGAAACTAGCCAAACCATGAAAAATTCTCACCTCAAAAATATTTCTCGGTGATGGCCAATTCTTGATCACTTCCACCTTATCTGTATCCATCCTCAAATCATTCGCCGAAATAACAAACCCCAAGTAGATGAGCTCTGTCTTCATAAATGAAGATTTCCTCACGTTAATCGACAACTTCTCCTGCTGTAGCTTCTTCATCACAATGGCCAAATGATTCATATGCTCAACCTTTGTTTTACTGAAAATCAGTATATCATCCAGATATACGATGAAAAATCTTCCAATAAAATCCTTCAGGACTTCATTCATTAACCTCATAAAAGTACTCGGCGCATTCGTCAAGACAAACGGCATGACTAGCAATTCATACAAACCCTCGGTTGTTTTGAATGCTATCTTCCATTCATAACCCTCTCTCATGCGAATTTGGTGATATCCGCTTTTCAGATCAATCTTTGAATTTTTTTTTGCTCCGCTCAAGCAATCCATTAAATCATTCATTCGCGGCAATGGAAACCTGTACCTGATGGTTATCTTTTTGATGGCCCTCGAATAGGTACACATTCTCCAACCTCCATCCTTTTTTGGCTAGAGTACCATTGGAACGACACACAGACTCAAACTTTCTCTGACCAATCCTTTGTCCAACAACTCCTGGACCTGCTTCTTGACCTCTTCATTTTCTTGCGGCGTCAACCTGTATGTGGCTTTGTTCGGAAAACTAACTCCTGGTATGAGGTCTATATGATGACTCACACTCCTCATTGGTGGCAACGAACGAGGTAATTCCTCCACCACGATATCAACGAACTCTTCCAGTAGTTCCTGAATCTCCTCTGGTAGAGCATCCACTCTTGTGCTAGTCAGAACAATTCTTGGTTTCCTGACCACAAAGAATTGTGGATCTTCTTTCTTCTTAACCTCATTAAGAAGTTCCTTCCCACTCATGAGAAGTACAACATTTCTCTCTTCTGGTTTTTCCTCCTTATCCTTTATCGGAAGCAACATGTGTGTCCTCCCATTCTTCTCTAAAGTATATGTATTCATCTTCCCATCATGAATTACGTTCCTGTCATATTGCCATGGTCTGCCCAAGAATAGATGACAGACATCCATAGGAATGAAATCACACAAAATCTTATCATTGTATCCTCCTATTTTAAATTCAACCAAGCATTGTTTAGTAATAGTTACCTGGTGTCCCTTTTGTAGCCATGAAACCTTGTATGGACTCGGGTGATAAGCCATCTCTAGCTCCAGCTTCTCTACCATCTCGGTTGAAATAAGATTATCTGTGCTATTGTTGTCCACGATAACCTTGCACACCTTGTCCTTGGTCTTGCAAGCTATTATGAAAAGTCTGGTCCTTTGAACTGAGTCCTCCACCTCCTTCTCGGGTGTTAAGATAACTTTATGCATCATTAGTGACCTTCCTCCCTCTGCATCTTCTGCCTCAACATCTCGCCTCTGTGTTTCGACGATGTGAGCTTCTCCACCATATTTATTTTTCTCCAGACACTCGAATGACTTGTGCCCATTCTTTCCACACATGAAGCAAGTGATTACTCCACCTCTTCCTCTTCCTCTGCCTTTGGTACAAGGAAAAGTGTTGTTGTCAGCATACTCTCCCCTCTGCTCATTATGCTTCCCTCTTTGTGAACTTCCACCCCTCTCTGTACGAGTTTCAGGTTTCTTCTAGTCGTCCCTGGGCTTCTAGAATTTATATTGGGCAACTGACTTGCCTCTTGGTTCACTTCTGCCTCGCCTTCGCTGACCTTGCTTACGGCTCGAATTCTCTTCATATTTCAAAGCCATTTGATAAGCATCCTCCACCATTCAGATGGTTACCATGATCATCTCGTCTTGGATATCATATCTCAGGCCATTCATATATCTGGCAACTTTCTCATTATCACTCTCCCGATGACCTGCCCTGATGTTCAGTCGATAGTGTTGTAGGAAAATCTCCCTGCGGATAGGTAGATCGCCTCTAAGAGTTTGACCCTAACTCTAAGACAAAAAATGCTTAACATGGACACTAACTTCCTTTCAAATATATCCAAACTAACACACGAGAAGGAAGGAGAACAAAAGTACCTCTTTATCGATGTTTGTCCCTGCACGCTCCTAGTTGCGCTTCGATCCTTTGCTCCTTGCTGAATCCTGTGGACAAACAAGATACGACCGCTTCCTACTCTATCGATATTAGCTTGAAAACAGATCCATCTATCAATGATAAGTTCATGTAACATCAGACACAAACTAGAAAGAAACAGGCCAAGCCTGTCATATTAATGAGAATAACGACAGACGTACTTACAATCGTAGATGCGAATGTGACAACTTCGTCAAGTCCTCTTCGTCTAACCCTTGCTCGAAAGATCCACAACCTGGATAAAAAAAACTTTATTGATCACTCTCCTTTGGCTGACTGTGTGTTTCCTATGAGATCATAGGTTTCATGCTAGCAATTCTTCCTTTTTTTCCACCATCACAGGGCTTGCTTATATAGGTTAAGAGGAGCTTAACCTCTTGAGTTATCTTTAGAACAAGTTAGGGAACCTCCTCCTTAGATCAGGGATCTCCTGATGAAACCAAGAATTCGAATGCAACTGCCTTCTAATCTTGAAAGATCCTCCCCTTATTCTCCTCAACGGGCCAAGTACTGCCTCAGATTAGGCAGCGCTCCTGCAAAAGGGGCATCCGAGCATTGTAGCACTCCCTGAGAAGCTTAAGGGAAGTGCCAGCTCTCCAAAAGTGAGTAGCACTCCTTAATAAGGGAAGGAGAGCGATATAACGCTCCCTGAATCCTTGTAGGGGGCGCCAGCACTTCTAAGGCTAATATGGGGGAGCGCTCACCCTCAAAACCTTTGATTCAGAGCTCTTTTCAGGTGTCAAGAGTCCCTTGACTTCAGTTAACCAGTTCTCCTTCTCCAAACCAAGTACATGAGATGTTTTAAGTTCCTCCTTAGTGTCATCATTATGGAAATGTTCTTTAATGATGTCTTCGACACTTGTGAACAACTTGCGACACTTGCGAAAGTTGTAAGGAAGATGCGACACTTACGACAATTGAGAGGAATATGCGACACTTATCCAGTTGAGTAATTTTGACGTGTAACAGAATGCCCCCCAAAGTATGAAGTTAGAAGATGAGAACTGATGACTGAAATACTTTGTAGATGTTCAAGCAAGGGTATAGACTCGGAGAACCTGACGGAAGCTGCACACAAACATCCAACAAATATCATGATATATTTCAAAACCCAAGGCAGACATACCTATGCTTGGGTAATCAAGACTTGCAAGATATGGCCACCATAAAATACACTGCAGATCCATAATGGTATTGATAAAAAGGTATAGCCACCGAAAATACAATGTGGATCTATACTCTGATGACTTGAACTGATCGTAGCCATGAAGAATACACAGTGGATCTACGAGATGACAAGACATAGACACGACCAATACAAAGTGGATCTATGTAACAATGTATTTGTTCTTTGTCCAATGGAAATTCCTTCGCAGCCTGGGTGAAGCATATATCAAAGTGGTTACTCAACCCAGGGTCTTCTTACCAATCCCGACGTGGTACAATTCTGACCATGTGAATAGATGTCTTGATGTCAAACATGGCAGAAACCACTTGATTACCGGTCATTGGTGTGAACCGTTAACAAGTGCGAGGGAGATCACCATTAATGTCGATGATTCCCAAGGTACCATAGTACATTCCAGAAAATGTGAGTAGATGAAATGAGGTCGAACACTCGTGGAATCATCCGATCAGGGGTCAATGATGTAAACCCATTGTCGAATGTGAGGAGGCCTGCCATTGAGGCATGCAGGTCCCAAAGTACTAACTGGTTTCTAAGCCTAATTCCTGGATAATGTGTTGGAGTCGATAGGAATAGACTCGTCGAGGGAGGGCCTTAATGTACCCCCCATCAACGACATGAAACGGACATAGAGATGTAGTTGGTAGATCAAATGGACATGGACTGACACAGTTTTTGAGGCAAGATATTTGGGATGGCTGATTCTTGAAGCGGACACTTCCCTTGAACACTGAGGCACGATAGCGAAACATGACATGGGCCAAAAATATGCAGTGGGTACTGTGACTTGCGTTGGGTGACCCAAAGGAGCGAAATGAACTCAAAGGATTAGCTCAGTGTAGAGTTTCAACGGACTATGATATGTGCAAATGACAAAGTGCCGTGTTCAAGGGCGACTCTAAGAAGTGTTGGATGATGTTCTCAAGAGACTGCTTGGCTTGCTCCTTTTAGTTTTTTCCCCCATCCAGATAGATGAGTACCTCTTTTTGATTTAATGAGCTCGAGGAGGATAACACATGCTCGATATAACTCACCTTCGGTAAGTTCCTCTTCCTTTGTTTAACAAACCGGAAGAAGTAAGGGTTCGGTCCCATGTGGGCCTGTCGATGTGTGCTTTAACGAGTCCAAAGACAGAAAACTCGAAGGTTTTTCAGGATTATAGAGTTTGGAAAAACACTTAAAATAGAACTCTCTCATTTCCTTTTTCGTACAGTATTCCAACGAGACCGAAAAAGGGGTAAACTATCGCTCGAAAGACGCCCTTTCTGACCTTTTAACGAGTGTGAAAGGAAGCAAGGTCACTCGACAACTTTTTCATATTTAGAGAGTCTGAAAAGGGTTTAAAGTAGACTCCAGGGGGGTTCCTTTTTCGTGTGTTCGTGTATCCATACGGTTCCGAAAAAGAGATAAAAGTTTACCCGGTTACGTTCTCATATTATCGAGCTCGAGAACGAACTAAGACTATGCTCATAAATGCGACAAGGTGAATAATCCATCAGAACTGCCAGGAAACCTGTGATGCCAAAACTACAAAACAGGGTTTAGTAAAGCCATTATGTCATTAGAGAAACCCAAAAATGACTATACCTTATGAAAAATGAAAATTTATAAATAACAATTCATTGAAACTTCATTTACCATTTCATTTTGCACAAGGATTTTGGAGTAGTGGAGAATCTCATTTTGAAGCGGATCTTGTTTTTCTCGTTGCCGGAGCTACGGTTCACCAGTTTTCTTGCCATTCGGACCAGGTAGGTGTCCATCTCTTCTTCTTTCAAACACATGGTTTCACATTCATTTTAATAGCATCATTTAATTAAAACGTGAAGCCCTAAGTTGCCCCAAATAGAACCAAATCGACCTCTTTAAAAACTAATGGAAAAGGGGAATTATTTTACAAAAAACATTTTAGAAAAGGGTGGCTAATATGTTAATGCCCCTGTAGTCAATTAGACATGTTGTTTTTGGTAAAAGAGCCCATAAAAAACCTTCCCATGTGCCCACGCAACCCCCAAAGTCGTTTTGATTTTTTTTAAAATGTTTTCATTGTCATTTGATGAATGTTAAATGGTTAGGGAGGTCATGGTAGTTATAAAAGAGTGTGTGGTTACCATTAAATGATGTGGGCATCTCATTTCGTGTTTTAAAATGCTTTTAAAAATTGCCGAAATTGCCAAAACGTGGAAATAATGGATTTCTTGATTTTTTTGTTTTGTAGATAACTTCAACGACCATGATTGAGTGGAAAGAAAGGGACCATGAGATGGATGACTTAGCCACCTTGCGGATTCCTCGTACACGAGTCTCTTTGCGAGATTGTGGTTTGCTCAAATTCTTCAAGTTGCGAAAAATGAAGAGAGAGATTTTATTGCTCGAGCATATGATTGGCCTTTGGGATGTTGCAGAGAAAGGATTCTGAATTGGCACACAACTTTTAACCATTGAGTTAGAAGACGTGTACTTTTTGACCAGCCTCTCGAAAAGAGGGGTCCCTATATCGCTCTCCGGGCAGAGGGCACTACATGAACAAGTGGACGTGTATCTGGCATGCCACTGTATCCCAAGAGTAAGGCTGGTAGGGGTTAGAATCCCTATCAAGGACATTCGAGAACTACCCCTCCGGTCTATATTGTTTTCTATCACGAGCGTGACAGGCAGTACTAGCGCTCATCTAGCATCAAGATCGCTGGCGACTTACGGTGTTCAATGTTTGGAACCAATATTGTTCAACTGGAGTGCAGGGTTCCTTTGAAATGTGAAGGAACAGATTTCACGGTGCAGGACTGGACAGAAGAAGTTTGGTTATGGCTCATTTTTGGTCTCATTTTTCCTAGAGCACATCCCTCAGATGCAGCCTCAGATAGCACTGGCGGTGCGACCAGTGGATGAATCGAGGATGGAGAGGTGGACTAGTCTGTCTCCAAGGCTAGTGTTGGAGTCAGAGTTCCATTTCACTGGCGATTTCTTTGCCTGGCTGAGACGACAATATTTGTAGATAGAGGACTTCCCTTATGCTGAGGTAGACTTCCGTGGGAGCATGGATTTGATTTTTCCCGCGGGGAAAGACTGGGATGAGTCAGGTAAGAGACTAAGCCATACCTTGTCTAGTTTTTGTTTTTAAATTTTTTTGATGTATATATATTTTTTTGGGTTTGTAGAAGAGTTTTAAAAGATGTATTGTTTCCAACATGCAGATAAGGGAGCAGTGCGTCCGGCTGATGTACCGGTACCAGGACGTCATGGGGGTGTCCCAGTTGCAGCAGATCCGGCAGTACCAGTGATGGGTCTCTGGGAGGTTGATAGAAACCTCCAAGGCCTTACGATGGGCATTCCTCCTTTGCGGAGGGGAGAAGTGCCCTTACATCTGCAGAGCCACATTGTGGGAGTACCAGAGAATATTAATTCTCTATTGAGACCCATAGTGCGCGTGGTGGTGTGTTACTCGCAACACAATGTAGTACGGGGAGATTAGAGTCTCTTCGATGATCATATTTTGTATGCCTTGTCAGGCGACGTTGTATGGGTGGAAAGACCCAATATTTTTCTCTTCTACATACTTTTTGATGTAATACAAACATTTCAGTCACGCCATATATATATATATATATATATATATATATATATATATATATATATATATATATATATATATA